>JAVTVY010057288.1:0-31952 GCA_036873755.1 Hanleya hanleyi | reverse complement strand
GGGCTCTCTCTATACTCCGATGGTAGGCTCGATTGTAACCACTCACAAGTTTCGGGAGAACATCGATGTACCGCCTTGTATTCTTATAGGTGAAATATTTATACATGCGACCTTTGAATGTCCTGTTGAACCTTTCCATCACGGAAGCCTTGGTCTCGTTGTACGTATGGAAGAAAAACACCTTCTGGGCTTTCAGAAACTGTTGGAACGGTCTGTTGTGGAATTCGGTGCCTTCGTCGGTTTGCAAATACAAAGGTTTGGGCCCGGTCTTGAAGATGTCTTTGAACGCCGCTATGAGATTCGCCCCCGTTTTCGTCCGGATGGGTACCACCCACGCATGCTTGGATAGGATATCGATGCCCGTCAAGATATACCGTTTCCCATCGTTGTGTTTGGCAAAGGCGCTCATATCGACCAAATCCGCTTGCCACTGGGCATCTATTCCTCCCACGATGACCCGGTTCCGTAGAAAATGGCGACGGACAGATCGATGTAAGGTATAGGTGTCTTGTTTTCTTAACCAATCTCAGACTTGGGCACCTGGTATCCCCTGGGGTTTGGCCGTTCTATAGAGAGCCGACAATGCACTATAGGCCGCCGGACTGTCGGGACTGTAGTATAAGTTATCCAACACCTCTCCCAGCGCTTCATGGTGACAAATGATGATGGACCCTGGCTCTATCGTTTATTTATAACGGGTATATCTTGGGCCGGAGTTTCTTTCTGATTTTCTTCGTGGACTTCCACAGTGGCCATGGTCAATGACCAGTCCAACTCGTCTGATGACTGCTTGATAAGCACTTCATCCACATCCACCACGGCATCTTCCAATGCAGACCATAGATCAGGGTGAAGGGTAAAATGCACTGTACCTCCATCTAGCCGAGCTAATTGAGCAAAGAAAGGGCCGCGTCGGATGTACACATCGTGACACAAGTGGATGAGGTCGCCGTCCAGTTCACCAGACAACACCCGCTTGAATTTGGTCCAGCCCTCCCGGGACAGACGAATGTGAGCCGGGCACGGTTGTGTAGGGTCCGTGTCTCCCACCACCTCCTCCATGATATCGACCTTAGTCTCCGCATACACGTGCAGGAAAACCTCGGGTCAAGCTGAAATACGCCAGTACTATATGCTCCGTCATGGTCAGTACGTGAATGGTACCAGATTTCACTGTCTCTCGTATTTATAGGGAGAACCCCGTGAGATCAAAGGATCAGGTGGTCATGTCATTGGGCCGACTGAGTCTAGCGGGGTAATCAATGGCATCGTCGTCGGGTTCATGTAGTTGTTCATGGGGTTCAGCCATTGGCCCCGCGGCTTCATCACGGATTTTTTTTTCTTCTTCATCGTTCTGGCCCGTCATGTGTGTGTGGGTGGCTTCATGAGGTGACCCTGTCATTCCAGCCTCTGCGCATTCTATACATATAGTATTTTCTCCATCCGCTTTTTTTTTTCATTAGGTTCATCTAGTGCGTGTTCGATAGCATGAGCCCATGGCAATTGGTGGGGTGATCGATCGTCGGGTATAAATAACTGGTCCACCAGAGGGCCTATTTTCTCCAAGGCCGACCACAGAGAGGGAGTTAGGAGGAAACTTCGAGCCGGCTCTTGGTAGCGTCCCACCCGTGGGTAGAGCGCAGTATGGTATACGTAGTTGGCCTTGTCCAGGTGGATCAGGTGTCCGTCTAACTCTCCGCTCAACACCTGTTTAAACTTAGTCCAGCCATCACGCTCTAGTGTCACCCTATCCGATAGAGTGTCAGCGTGCTCAAAGCAAATATTTCCACAATCTTCGACCAGGGTCACTTTAGCATCATACACGTATAACTCACCTGGTAAGGTGTAAGGGGAGGATGGCTCGTAGGACGGATGACATGCTTGGTCCAAATGTCGAACGGTGAATGACACACACTCTGTCTGGACCCTGGTATTTATAGTGTCAATACCACAGCGCCAGGGTGAATAGGGCACAGACTAGGAGTGAGGCCAACCAGCCGGTGCTGGTTGCGGCGTGAGCGCTCGTGGTCCATAGCCCAAGAGTATCAAGGATGGCTGTCATAGTCCAGTAGTGGTGAGTGATGGCACGCCTCTCCATCGAGTGCACTCTGTGGAGGACCGCTTCTGTGAACTCGTTCAGGATCTGGCGTCGTCCCCCGTTGTCGTCGCCATCTGCAAACATGGACCGGACCACTGCTCGGTAACCCGTGAATGAATTCACCACGGTGGCATACTGTAAAATGCGAGTCGCATGGGGCTGGGTCTCCGCCATGGCTCTGCAACCGTAGAAATGAAGGTGTGGGATCCAGAGGGACGTGTTTTATAGACCAGGTCACACATGCGCGCCTAGACGTCGGGTGTAGTCCGTGATACGTACTATTCTGATGGGTTAGTCCAAAAAGGGAGCAACAACAACAACAACACAGATTACAGGTCAATCCTTTGCTATGCGGAACAACATAGAAATGCAGAGCGTACTCGACCTGTCTGTGGGAGGTTTCCCCACAATGGCGTTCACTCGCGTCTTTTTCGTACGTCCGTGTCTTTTCGTTAAAGTCCGTGTATCTTCGGTAAAGTCCGTAGGCATTGGGCAAGGAAGCTTTTTCCCGAGACCGAATCACTGCCAGACATGACTGCATCACCGCGGATGAATACATTCTTGCACTCACTCACACCACAGGTCGAGTGAGGTATCAAATTGAAGCATAGGTGAAGGAGCATTTAATGGACTGGGTGTGGAGTTGACATATCGATAAAAAATGGATATGACCTTGAACTGATCACGTGACCTTCCCGTGAGGGAAAAACCCCAGAACCAAGTCAGTACATGCATCCCATAGTCCCAGGTCACGCCCGATTCACGCAGACAGGAAGTGACGTCATACACCTGCGCACAACCGTGATGGAAAAAACCCAGAACCAAGTCAGGACATGCATTCCACACAGGCAGAATGCAGGCAGGCAGACAGGAAGGCAGGCAGGTAGGAGGGCTGGCGGGCTGGCTGGCTGGCTGATCAAGTCAGGTCAGGTAAGTCAGATTGAATACACCCTTTCCCTAAAAATCAACTCCTTTTATACATTTTACTACTGGCGGCCATCTTGTACCCACCTCCCACATCTTCCACTGGCGGCCACCTTGTACCCACCTCCCACATGGCGGCCATCTTGTACTCATTCTCCCACATGGCGGCCATCTTGTACCCACCTCCCACATGGCGGCCATACCCACCTCCCACATGGCGGCCATCTTGTACTCCACCTCCCACATGGCGGCCATCTTGTACCCACCTCCCACATGGCGCCATCTTGTACCCACTCTCCCACATGGCGGCCATCTTGTACCCACCTCCCACATCTTGCACTGACTGACACTGGCGGCCATCTTGTACCCACCTCCCACATCTTGCACTGACTGACACTGGCGGCCATCTTGTACTGCCATCTTGTACCCACCTCCCACATCTTGGCGGCCATCTTGTACCCACCTCCCACATCTTGGCGGCCATCTTGTACCCACCTCCCACATCTTGGCGGCCATCTTGTACCCACTTCCCACATCTTGGCGGCCATCTTGTACCCACCTCCCAAGACTGGCGGCCATCTTGCACCACCTCTCCTGCACATCTTGGCGGCCATCTTGTACCCACCTCCCACATCTTGGCGGCCATCTTGTACCACTCCACCCACATCTTGGCGGCCATCTTGTACCCTCCTCCCACATCTTGGCGGCCATCTTGTACCCACCTCCCACATCTTGGCGGCCATCTTGTACCCACCTCCCACATCTTGGCGGCCATCTTGTACCCACCTCCCACATCTTGGCGGCCATCTTGTACCTACCTCCCACATCTTGGCGGCCATCTTGTACCCACCTCCCACATCTTGGCGGCCATCTTGTACCCACCTCCCACATCTTGGCGGCCATCTTGTACCCACCTCCCACATCTTGGAGGCCATCTTGTACCCACCTCCCACATCTTGGCGGCCATCTTGTACCCACCTCCCACATCTTGGCGGCCATCTTGTACCCACCTCCCACATCATGACACTCGCGGCCATCTTGTACCCACCTCCCACACATCACACATGCGCACACCCCCAATAACCCCCCAATGCCCATACACTTATGACGTCACACCAGGTTCTGCGCATGCGCAGTGGGGGGCCAGCGGTACAATTCACGCTTTGTATACTACTAAGGTGACAGTGCTTTAGATTGTCCAATGGAATAGTTGCATTTGAGAAATTCAACAGTCTGGCATTCAGTCCACATTTGTGATCGTGACAAATCATGTTAGGTTAGCGTATGCATTGAGAGATTATCATATAACGACAGGACTGAAAAAACCTGATGGGAAACAGTCTTGTTTGGCGACCGTATGAAAATGACTGCTCAAGCAAATATCATCTTAAATCAGTATAATTAGCAATATAATTTTTCTCCTGATACACATCACACATACACACTCATCTCACACAATTCCATCTTGTCATTGAACCAAGCGGAGAAGGTGTTATGAATCATTCATTCGAGATCATTCATCTCGGCAATATTCGCGATGTATTTGTGGTATACGATCGCACTCATTGATCTGGTGATAGAACAGAAGGCGTTTTCCAACAGCGGATAACAAATTCTGCTCGGGTGTCGTTTTGATTTTCTCGATCGAGTAGTTTGATGTATCACCGTGATCAGGCCTGTCAAACTCATGACTAAGATTGAAGATAGATTTGCTAGGTTATTCGGTGTTCAATTCAGTTGAAGTGAATTCTCTCGCGACCTGAACAAGGCGTACATCACTATTGATCTCTCAACGAACACACAACAGAGTACTGGTAGGTCACCGACTGAATTTGTTCCCACACAATCTCCTTGTTGTAAGAACGTACATTGGAACAGTATTTATACATTGGCTGTACATGTCCCCTGTTATAATTTATTGTGTTGTGTATGATAATATAAATTAACTAGAACTTTCTTTCAAATTTAATATATACAAAATGCATTTTACATTAATGAGCCGTGCGAAGGATTTTTCTTTTTCGTTTACCAGGATAGTATCATAATCGGGTCATTAGCGCCGTTGAATCTAGCACATGGAAGAGACATAGCAGTGGTATCACTCAAGACCTTGTCAGTCAATAGTGCTATCCTTGGCGACACCTTGACCCTGTTTAGGCCGAGACTGTTTCTATGGCTATTGGATATTTGTCCATATATTACGTGCAATTACCTCGATAAGTTTACAATGGGCATTTATTAATATTCGCTCCTCCTCGGACATACCATTTACCTGTATGCCTGGAATACGCGCATGAAAAATTTGATGTAAGCATCAGATCCGACATCAGGCGGACAGGTGTCGTCCTATAAAAATCGCAAAACCTTCACCAGTATACATGTAAGCGTTTTGGGGGCTATACACGATAATATAAGCGCCAAAATTCAAGACGGAATTAAATAAAATATTCGAAAAAATATTTCTTTCCAAAATACATTATTCATTCTTTAGGTGGGTGAAAGAAAAAGCATGAAAAGTAGTTTTCTATACGGAGAATCAGCTTTTGATAATGAGCTGTTAGACAAAACGTCTGGAAATCCCAGACTGGATTAATCTGCGAGTACTGCAGGTGATTCACGCATGTTTATCTAATACATGACGATCAACTGATCAAGTAGTTAACTTGAGCAAATAATATTGAAAGTTATGTAAGATTTAGACTGGGTTATAAGTCTCTTAACTTGATTGAATAAACCACCTGTCATAAATCGAAGAAAATCGCTCCTCGATAGCACGTTTTCTCCGTAACAAAAATACGTTTTTCAGATTGGCGCTCTATTGAATCCTATGCCATTTTGTGTAAACTCATAACATTTGGGCACAACGTTGTGCATATATTGAACTAAATAAGCCTCATTTTCTATGTCTGCCTCCTTTCTAAAGATTTAGTGGAAGAGGGTCGCATTTTTTATTTGTGGAATTATTGAACTTTAAGCTGTTATGAAATCATTCCCAGGACAAAACTTTAAAATATAAGGCACGGTAACTTCGTTTAAAAGGTATATTATGTTAATCTAATGTTCAAATAATTTGATAAATACTTTATACGTTATTAGCGAGGACATCTGAAGGCTAATGTTAAAACTCTCTCTATTTTTGCTTAAATAATTCAGTTGTAGTAACCAGAATAACAAAATTGTCATAGAAACTGATTTCCTGAAATAAGAGCTTTCAGAAAATATATAAATCGTTTTGGTGATCATTTATTTCAATTCAAATTAGCAAAACCTTATAAGGCGTCGAAAATAATATCACTTTGGATCTTAAGAAATAGAGGGACAGGTATCGATGACGCCAGAAATTACAAGCGTCTGGTTCGTCATTCATAATTCAGCCGTCCTCCATTAAAGAATATCCGCGTCCATAATCCAAATACCTATTCCCTATAACAGCATTAGCACAAAATTCAAAAAGACAATCATAGTATACATAAACATAGGCTAGTTTCCTGCAAGAGTCAACATTTTTTAGTGATGCCGGCAAGACATTGTGATGTTCCAAAAATATCAAATCCGTATCGCTGATCAGTATTCTGAATACATATGATATTCGTTGTAGTCGTCATTCAGAGAATGATGTATCTGTCACGCTTTGATTGTGACTGTTCATATGAGCACCCTGGTGATCTTGAAGTAAATGGGTTCGTACGGCCCCTAGCCCCGGGTTAAGCGGAATTAGACACAAGTTACGAAACGTAACGCCATAGAACTTGCACGCTACGCTCGTATTTTGCTATCAGCATGCGGTATGTATGCTGAGAAAGACATGATGTTCAAATAGTCATTGGAGCGATATGCAAGATGATTTCCAAAACCATAACCAAGATGATTTCCACAAAGCGGAGTCTATGAGTCATAGATTGCAGGTTTTGAACGACATTGTATCTCAGATATGGGTAGAAAAATTACAGTTCCAAAAGCTTTAACATTCAAGGACGTATTGCTGGTGCGGTATAATCATATATCTGTACAATTTCATTGCTCTATAAAACGTTTCCCCCCAAACGCTAGTGTGACATTAGGAACACTTTTATGGTGACTGAGAAGGCTTTCAGGTGCGGAAATATCGAGTTAGTGTATGCATTATTGAAATATTCTCACTTAAAGCATCAAGAGAATCGATCTCATGGGAAACGGTCACATATGTCAACACTAATAATAATAAAGTGAAAATGATACAGTGCCCTTGGAAAACGATATAATCATATCATCCCTCGCCAATGGTCAAATCCGGAAAAGGTACAAAATTGATTTTTGTGAAAATTTTAATATCAGAAATCTCTTCCACGTAACATCAATAGGATAAATCTGGAGACGAACTACAAACAGAATTTACCAACAGCAGCTTAGCATTTTCACTCTGTTTGATTCAGGATTTTCCTGTTAGTTCTGTCGCCAGTAGTTCGATGAAAAATCTGCCAAATTCTTTACTCAGATTGAAGATAGATTATGTTCTTTCCAATCCTGAAGTGAATACTTTCGCAATCCAAATAAGGCATATAACATTATTGATCTTCCAATTAACGTTTGATGGAGAACTGATAGGAGACGGACTGGATAGGCATTTACTATCAGGAAAGCATACCATGACCATAGGCAAGGATTGAAATAGGTTTCGTCAAATTAAGCATATATTCTCTGTTCAATTTTACACATATTTAAGGAATACGTTTCATTCACAGCAAAACAAAACATTCCCCGGGTCCATGTGTGATTATAGTGATATTATCGCATGTATAAGATATAAAAGGGGTTCGCGGACCCCTCTTGTATTTTATATAAGTATACAAAATCTATAGCCACCAAAATATTCAATTGCTCTAATGCCGTCAAGGAGTTTGACCGGAACTTACACACGTCGGGAGGCTACAGTTGTGATTGTGAATTCGCAAGAAGTTCTTCAGAGTATATTCGTCATAATCCCAGCAGACAAAGTTCCAAATAACATAATATTCATATGTAAATAATACTATTACCAGGTGCTGGTAAAACAATTGAGTGTAAACATACTATCACCAAATACGTCTACTTACTCCCAAACTGCAGTTACTCTGGAAGATTTATTTAATTTAACCACAAAACGTTTCTCAAGGAAAGAAGTGTTTGTATTCCAATCAATCATTACGACATAACAAAAGTATATTGGAATCCCAAAATGCATCAATCACCATACAAAGCTAGATTCATAGCTGGTTCTAGAAGCCGCACCACCAAGCGTCTTTCAATCCTATTGACGAGGGGTAGTCAGAAAGGTATTGTGCCACTATTTCTGAAAACTCTGGAGTAGAATGTATGTGGATATTGAAAAACTCAAAATTTCTTTCGGAAGAACTTGATGCTAAGGGTCACATACCGTACAACCATGTATCCACATGGGATTTATCGACTCTCTATACTTCAATCCCTCATCAGGACCTTATTGACCATATAAGTTCATTAATAGTATCTGTGTTCAAGAAACTGATCGCCGATATATGTCAGAAGCCATATCATTCATGGGGTGTTTCTTTGTTTATAGAGTTGCTTAAATTTCTCGTTAAAACTATCTATGTGAAATCTGGCAACACAATATATCAACAGCATATATTCAGGTATTTCATAGGGTACTATTTGTGCACCCCTATCGGTTGATCTATATATGTTCTCTTATGAATATGACTATATGCAGGCGCTTTCAAAAACCGATAAATTCAAATCTCGTTCCTTCTCATTCGCTTTATAAACGATCTTCTAGCTGTGGATAATCGCTATATAAATGACACAGTAAAGATTACATATCCACCTTTATTGGATTTACGGTATATCAAATTTAGACCTATATCTCTATAAAAATGAAGCGGGTCTTCTCTTTCGTCGAGTTTTCTGACAAAAGAGATGATTACAATTTCGACAACGTTACCTATCCCTTTATGGACGACAATATTTCAGTGGAACCTGCATATGGCGTATACATATCTCATCTGCATATGGCGTATACATATCTCACCTAATAGCATTTACTACATCCTGTGTTAAATGTGACTAATGTAAATCAACGCCACAAAAAACTATAAAACTGGGCTATACCACCAAGCGCCTCCACTCAAAGTTTCTCAAATTTGGCGATACATATCGCATGCTGATAGCAACATACGAGCGTAGCCTGCAAGATCTATGGCGTTACGTTCGTAATTTGTGTCTAATTCCGCTTAACCCGGGGCTAGGGGCCGTATGAACCCATGTACCAATAATGCTTTCTGGAAGAAAATAGTCTACCAGAACGAACAGCTGTCGTCATAATATTGTTTGAAATTGTGTAGCAGGTGGACATCGATAGGTCAGGATACATCTCATCCATATCTGAAAGTGGCAAAACTTCGGCATTTTCTAAAAATCAGTCAAGACAACATACACCGCGAATCGAGCAGTAATGGCTTGCCTTTTCCAAACTATACAGACAAAGGGTGTGTTTCCTTTGGCTTTGCAACGCAAATGATACTTTTCCATCCGGATCTGTCTGGTTTTAGTAAAAATGCCTTGAAAATCCTGATATGACAGCTCAAAAATCGTTCTCGAGTGAAAAGTGTTCAGTTGAAGCCTCTATAACATGTGCAGATGATACAGTGTCTTCACAAATGGTTTGCCCAATTCATTTCTCCTGGTGAAATAGGAGTTCTCCAAGATCAGAAACTATTAAAATATTTAGCATTTATCTGCTTGATTATACCTGGATGATATTTAAACTTCCGACAATTAACGGTTCAGTGGATTGAATGATCGGTTGAATTATTAGAACTTCTGAAGTCGTTGTCAATAAAGAACACTTCATCAGATACAACCAGTAAGAATATATCTCATATCTCAAACATCAGATACAACCTGTAAGAATATATCTCATATCTCAAACATCAGATACAACCAGTAAGAATATATCTCATATCTCAAACATCAGACACAACCTGTAAGAATATATCTCATATCTCAAACATCAGATACAACCTGTAAGAATATATCTCAAACATCAGACACAACCAGTAAGAATATATCTCATATCTCAAACATCAGATACAACCAGTAATAATATATCTCATATCTCAAACATCAGATACAACCAGTAAGAATATATCTCATATCTCAAACATCAGATACAGCCAGTAAGAATATATCTCATATCTCAAACATCAGATACAACCAGTAAGAATATATCTCATATCTCAAACATCAGATACAACCAGCAAGAATATATCTCATATCTCAAACATCAGATACAACTAGTAAGAATATATCTCATATCTCAAACATCAGATACAACCAGTAAGAATATATCTCAAACATCAGATACAACCAGTAAGAATATATCTCCTATCTCAAACATCAGATACAACCAGTAAGAATATATTTCATATCTCAAACATCAGATACAGCCAGTAAGAATATATCTCATATCTCAAACATCAGATACAACCAGTAAGAATATATCTCATATCTCAAACATCAGATACAACCAGCAAGAATATATCTCATATCTCAAACATCAGATACA
The DNA here is from genome assembly GCA_036873755.1 of Hanleya hanleyi. NCBI lineage: Eukaryota > Metazoa > Mollusca > Polyplacophora > Lepidopleurida > Hanleyidae > Hanleya > Hanleya hanleyi. The sequence goes on along the minus strand of JAVTVY010057288.1, from coordinate 21,369 downwards.
ACTAGTAAGAATATATCTCATATCTCAAACATCAGATACAACCAGTAAGAATATATCTCAAACATCAGATACAACCAGTAAGAATATATCTCCTATCTCAAACATCAGATACAACCAGTAAGAATATATTTCATATCTCAAACATCAGATACAGCCAGTAAGAATATATCTCATATCTCAAACATCAGATACAACCAGTAAGAATATATCTCATATCTCAAACATCAGATACAACCAGTAAGAATATATTTCATATCTCAAACATCAGGTAAAACCAGTAAGAATATATCTCATATCTCACACATCAGATACAACCAGTAAGAATATATCTCATATCTCAAACATCAGATACAACCAGTAAGAATATATCTCATATCTCAAACATCAGATACAACAACATTTATTTGTTCGGTTCCAATTTTTGTACAGAAGTATTCCTTAGATATTTCACTGCATTAGGGACCGTGCAAAATTTATTGATGGGGTAGGACCGGTGCAAACAGTGGGGGGACCAGGACGTTTTTCCTCGCTATTTTATGTAGGACATTACTTTTTTTTACGTGACTATCCATAGGACCAAGAGGGTTTTTTTTTTTTTTTTTTAAATAAAGAAAAAAATACCTCGACTCTGGGACCTGATTCGATAGGCTTCTGGGTCATGGCCATATGGTGAGCCCAGGGATGTCATTCTTGAGATATGTCGATAATGAGATTTCAAAATGAAGAGTTGAATGATACTGGAGATATGTATCATTGACGATTTTGCATCAATTAAAGATGGCCACCGCCCAATCAGAAAAGCCGGCTTGGTAATTTATTGAAAGTCTGTTGAGGTATCGATGATGCACAAACTTTCATATTGAACAGTTTAATGGCATCAGAGATATGTACATGTATCATTAATAAAAGATGGCCACCAAGGTTTCCATCCAATCAGGAAAAAACGGTTTGCTAATTTATTGAAAGTCTCTTGATGTGTCGATGATTCACCAACTTTCATATTGAACAGTTGAATGGTATCGGAGATATGTACATATATCATTAATGAGTGCATAAATTAAAGATGGCCACCAACGCCCAATCAGAACAGCCGGCTTGATAATTTATTGAAAGTCTCTTGATGCATCGATCGAATGATGCACCAACTTTCATATTGAACAGTTGAATGATATCAGAGACATGTACATGTATCATTAATGGGCTTCTAGGTGATGACCATATGTGTCATTCAAGCTTGGTGTTATTTGCATAACAACAAAACTTTGCTCCGGCGGGTTTTCTATTGGAGGGGGAGGTGCATACAAAAGAACAGGACACTTGGGATAGTGAATAAAATACTCTAAATATCAACATTAAATATCAGTCTAGTATCTGTGAACTACAGTGTATATGCCTGACAACATGAAACCACTGAAACAAAGATCATTTTATCACTGAACAACTAGTATGTAAAATACAATGCACTCTAAAAGTTCATTATCATTAAACCTGTAAAACAGTTTTGGCACAGCTATAATAATATCAATAAATAATTTCAATGACAAATCATGTACATTGAGCACCACTGTTCCATACTTATAAAAATGTGCAAAAGTATATGTGCATATCACATATTGGTTAGGGGGTGGTGTTTACAGATGCGGCTCACCAAATTCGGATACATGTAGGTCACAACATAGATAGGACCAGAACTTTTTTTACTCAAGATCCAGATAGGACTCGTAGTTTTTTTTTTGGTTCGAAGGATTTTTTTTTAGCTGATTTTCCTTGTTGCACCGGTCCTACCCCCTCGATAAATTTTGCATGGTCCCTTATGTTTGGCCGGATTTAAGTACTACCCAGGTCTACCCCGGATTAACTGTCATCGCGGCAGATACTTGAATTCCTTCTTGGATACAATCTTTATAATAAACCTGTTTTACCCAGCAGAGGCAGATAATTTCCGCTCTGCTATCCTTTTGATTGTCATGCTCACCTAGTTTGATGTATCACCTTTCGAATCCATCCAATCTGGTGCCCACTATGTTTACCCCAACAATTACAACAAGATGAACGACGTGTTACTCACTCTGCCATCTTGTTATGGGGTATGTTATAACCATCTACGACAAAGTGTATAACATTATTGATCTATCACAGTACCATGACACCGATCCAATTGTCTACTGCGTCGTCCGATCACCGTACACGGCACGGGTCACACTTATAATGGCACAAGTCGATCATAGTGTCATGATATAATTATGGCCTTCTCCAGGGTATCATCAATATGCATCGGAGTTCAAGAAAACTGCAAATTTAGACCTAATTAAAACGCTAGAATATGTCTTCCCATGGCTCGAATAATCAAACTAAACTGCATAAGTAGCGAAATGATACGGGCAGACGCTTTCATGAATTGTATGGCAACAAATATCAATTGATTCTGCCAGAAAATAATGTCGGTTTTGTAAGATTCGTTGGTGTTTCATTTATAATAATGTATAAAATTGAGGTTGCCGTGTTATTCTCTACAGATCGAAAAACACTGGGAAAAGATGCGCCTTTAAGACTATATTTATTTTGCATGAGATTTCCAGGATGTATAGACACACTTCGGTTATTCACATGCCAGATGAACAGGTACAATAAAAGCGTGCCTGAGATACAACACATATCACGAATCGATAGATTCTTGGTATGTGCTTTAGAATAGATTAACCGGAAGACTATACTGTGAAGTCATGCTGCTCTGTCAGTATGTCGGCACCTCTTCACACTTCCCTTATATGTGTTGTAATTATAAGAATGAATTTGATCCCTCTCTAGGCAAGGTTAAGCACCATTAGATCATTACCCAAAGTAGAGCAAAGTACATTCATGATTTGTGACAAAGGTGAATCGTGATCAAGATACTGTTCGACCTTTGATCTTTCGACATTCGACCCGACATATCGTATCTGGTTCCTCCACTCAAACGGATAATTTAAATTTCGACGATTTCCTGGTTTTCGGGCCAAATTTGTAATATTGATCTTTGACCTAAAATAATTTAGATATTTTGTAGGTTTATAGTTCTTGTGGGAAATTTAAGTCGTAAGACGTCGGGCATTACAGGTTAGTTTTTTTAGGTATTCTTGCATTTACGAGGTTTACCTCATGTTGTGGCGTTTACTCCATCACACGACTTCAATGCTCATACATTAACATCAGATGAGTTATTTCTTTGAGCGGACCTATCATCACAGCTCCCGAGCTAGCGTATCTAATTCCCCTTAATCCGGTGATACTTCATAGTCTCCACATGAACATCTGCAAAAAAGCGCGGCTGAGATACTACGGCTACGTCCGGGAATCACCGTATTCTCCGGTCTGAATGTGAGGTGCCGATGGAAGCTTTAATGTACAGCTCTTTAGTCCCCAGACGTCGTCAACTTTTCCCACCTCTTGCATATCGCTTCAATTCCGCATATATCCATTCGCCAAAAATTGCTATTCTCAACAAGTGACATTGACCTCTGACCTCAATTTTGGTATGCGATATTTGCGTGACCCTTTAGTTATCCTGGTGACATTTCAGAGGAATTGGTCAATTTGTTAAGAATTTAAGGAACTAAATAACGAAAGTCGGAAGAAGGAGGAGAAGGCAATTGTGCATTTCTTAGCTGACAGTTAAACAACAGCCAATATAATACATGGTGAGGTCGAGGTGAATACAGTTATTACCTGTTTCTTCTACGAGTCGATTTTCTTGGGACAGGTAGATGATCAAAGGTATATTTGTCTATAAATCGCATATTGCATATCAGTGGAATATCAACGAAATGCCCCAAATATCCTTCGAAAAAGATAGTTATTTCATTGGATTTGTATAGTTTGGAAATGTAGCAGGCTCAACCACTGAATCATTGATGGGTTACATTGAGCCATTGCTGTGAAATACTATTACTGGGTCATAGGAGATTGTCATTTGTCTTAGTTCGAATGCTGCTCTGGACCACTAAGTTCAAGCATCTACATCGGGAAATTAAGGACGTATGTCTCTTGAGGGAAACACTGTGAGCATCAGGGATTCGTCAATACTTGTTTAGCCTGTAATCCCAATCTCTCCGTCAGATCATAGGAGGCTTTCCTGGTTTATACATAATATATAAGGAAATTCCAAGAATTCTGCGAAGTCCGATTTAAACAGAGAAAGAAACATAGAATCAGTGATGGGATACACTTGGCCAACGTTGTGAATTCCTACTACTGGATCACGAAATCATAGATAGATAATGGTATGATGCATGTTAGTAATAATTGTTAAATTTGGGACAGCAGAGATCGGCCAAAACTGACTAAAATGTCGGATCGATCAGTGTATTGCTCGCCTCGAACGTTCATTGAATAACATCTTTGATACCAGCTTCTATGTGGAATATTCATATCGCTTCAAAGCTACGAAGAATAGGTTTGAAACCTTCTCATTTTAGCTTGATTGTAAATGAGAGGCGAACACTGAGATGCGCTTTTACGTTTAGAAAACAATCGGAATGTACATTTGATTCAATTGATGAAGGCAATAATAATACTAGCATCACCGGCTCATATGTAAATGTTGCCTTTTCTGTGACTTGAAAATTAATTTCATATCTAATATCTCACGGTCTTCTTGTATATAGAGCTGAACCGGAGCAGCAAAGAATACTGTGTAACGGGACATTGAGCGTGAGAGCCGATAATGTCAATTGTCAAACGCGTGACCAATGCTTTTCGACATACCAAGCGGCGGCTTTCGGAAATCGAAGACATCAGACGATGGTTCTTGCCTTTCTTTCGAATGACCAGTTTTCTCATCGAGTGCATTAGCGTGTATATAGGTTTGGCTGTTGAGTCCACGAAATTACAAACCAGACAAATTACAATAGTCTTGCTTGGCACATTGATTTCTGATCGCAAATTGGGACAAATAAACTTTGAATGAATTACTCTAAATTATTTTCTCTTCTATGAATCATTGCCTGAAGCAGTTCTGGAATGTTGTAACATAACTGATATGGGCAGTTCACAATCTGTTCATCAGTATAGTGTCAGAGGTGTTTCAAAAATTAGAAATATACAAGTATGTACAAACTGAGAAGGAATATAGAGCAGAACCTTGGTTAATTGGTTACATACCTTGTTCTCCGATAGGATCAGACATGGATAATGAAGTTAGAACCAATACGCCATACAGAATCAGTCTCATCTTGGACGCCAACAGAATTCGGTCTTGCAAACATGAACCTGTATGGGTAATATGTTGCGTAACAGCTGGGACACGCTATTTGTTCATCAATAGTTGTCGAAAGATGGGGCCAATCCGGAAAGACCGCAAGATTTCGTACCGCCTCTTGTCTAAGAATAGTGTTGTCGGCTATTCAGATATTTACGCAATATTGGCAGGAATATTAATATATAGACGATGTTGATATTCCCATGTCCACGCCTCAATGAACCGAGTCAGTATATTATATGCATTTTATCTATTGATGATTAATGGACTGGCTGCAAATTTCGAATTACGAGACAATCAACGACAAAGGAGAGACTAAACAATATAAATCACTGTATGTATTTGCCCGTAGGTACTAGCATATTCTCTTTGAAGAGTGATAGCTTGTTGGAGGGACCATCAGAAAAGACCTTGAATCCGTCTATTTCTTAATATATCTCATCGGTTAATCATCCTGGAATTTGCGTACAGAGCTTCAAATATATGGAGAGATATATCAATTAGCTGTGTCTTAACCATGACGGCATTAGCATGAACAAATGATATTTAACTTCCGGAAGCTTCATTTCAATGGACATAACTCTAAAGATTTCGAGGTCTTCCCACATCTTCCATATAGCTGGCTGTAAATATGTTCGTTTTGGTTCTATGTTAAGTGTTAAACGCTTCAGGAGGCGTACGTATCTGAAGACCAATTCTCTCTCTCGGATAATTATCCTATCAAGCGGCTTTGCAATCGACTTGGAAAATCGCAGGCGACGGCAGCCTATTAGATGTCAGATTTGAATGATTTTACGTTTGTACTTGTTGATCATCTCTGACCAAATAACATATAGTTGCTCTACAAACAGAAGCGGTCACCAAGTTCAATTGATGTTGAAAAGATAACCTGGTGCATGGTCTTCCTCCTCACCGATAAGATGAAATATCGAGTCGTTTCTAAGGGTTTTACTTGCTAGAGATCCTCTAAATCACATGGATTTAGCAGTTGGCACCAGTCGCTATTTGGGGTCAACCCGAAATACTTCGAACGATAGCAGAATATAGTATAGTCACTTATGTCGCTCAAGTGACCATTAGTGTGTTATTAAATATATATAGTCGTATATACACACTAAGGTGCCTGTCTATAGATAATTATATATTATTGAGATCTTTGTTGCATGAAAGACACAAACACTAAGTAAATGGCGGCAGTTATGGGAACATTTTCCTCGTGGATCGTAAAATGCCGCCATTGAATATATCTGGAGGATGGAACATGTGAATTACAAGCGTCTAGTCCGTCATTCATAATTCAGCCGTCGTCCATTAAAGATTATCCGCGTCCATATTCCAAAGACCTATTCCAAATTGTGCAAAATACCCTGTTGTTATATGCTCCTGTATTCAGGTGTAACATTCTCTTCTTTGTTTTACTTTAATTTCTTTTGTCTAAAGGTTTGTCTCATTGTCACCAGTAATGCTCAACTTCTTTGTTATAATTGCGTCTCTAGCAAAACATGTCACCTAGGTCCACACAAATCCACTACTGGTTTGATTAGTAAGTACAGCTTCGTGCTGCCCTCAGTCATTATTATAATTACATTCAGTGACTACTAGATTTCACATTACGTAACTTTCCACCTCCAATTTACCTTATCCAACCATGAACTTAATCAGTGAACTGCCCTTTTATAATTATAATATAGATGTTGATTGCACTCTCGACCCAGACAAAGATAGACTTCTCGAGGGATTTGAATATATGTGTTTTAACCCCATACAGCTTAATTACTCCGAAAATTCTACTTATGCGACAGACGATACTGAAGGTGAGCTTTCCCACTGGGGAAACATCGGATCACACCAGTCCAATTACTATTTCGAAGACCAATTTGAATCGTTCATCAGAACTAATTCCATCTCGGACAACAAATCTATCTCGACCCTACATGTTAATGCAAGAAGCTTAAAAAAACACTTCAGTGAAGTCGTTGCACTCATCCATAACATGAATTTTAAATTTTCTTTCATTGGAATTTCGGAAAGCTGGCTCGACCCCTCGACCGAAAATCTGTACACTATCCCTGGTTATCAACCTTTTCCTCTTTCGAGGAAAACAAAACAAGGCGGGGGGATTGTTCTTTATATTACCGATGTATTCACCAGCTGTAAAATTCGCGACGATCTCTTTTTCACTGATGAACATGACCAACATGAATCACTCTTTGTTGAAGTTTTTGATGGTAAAACCACATATATTATTGGATTAATTTATCGCCCACCTGGACAAAATGTTGACAATTTCAACACCAGTTTACTTTCCATCTTAAATAATCTAAAACCCGAAAATAAAAAATGCATTATAATGGGAGATTTCAACATTGATCTTTTCAAAACCAATCACCATGGCCCGTCAAAAACGTTCCTGGAAACCATGAAAACATTTTATTTTTCCCCAAAAATTACAAAACCCACCAGAGTAGAATCTCATTCAGCGACTCTAATAGATAACATATTTACAAATTTTCACGAAGACGACCTGGGTTCTGGTATAATGCTATCTGACATAACTGACCATTTTCCTATTTTTCATGCAACAAACCGTCTTTCGCCTTTACCCAATAAGTCGACAAACACGTTCAAATCCCGAAAGGTAAATCCTATCCAAAAAGAACTTTTAGAGGAGAAACTAACAAACTTGGACTGGCAACAAGTACTTAACGATGATGATACTAACAGCGCCTTAAATACTTTTATGGATACATTTACTAATATATACGATGACTGCTTCCCCATAATAACTAGAACCACCCATAAGATTACAATACTTAAACCGTGGATAACCCCATGCTTGCTACACTCTATTCGAGAAAAAAATAGATTATACAAGATGCACATATCGAAAAAAGATTGTGAGGTAACTCGTGAATATAAAGTTTATAGGAACAAATTAAACCACACTCTTAGATTAGCAAAGAACAAATACTATGAAAACAAATTTAGTGAATCTTATAATAATATTAAAGGAACTTGGAAAGTCATAAATGGATTATTAGGTAGAAAAAAATCTAGCGATCTTCCTAGTGTTTTTAATTTCAATGGTAATGATATCACGGAACCTTCGGAGATTGCCACAAAGTTCAATGACTACTTCTCCTCTATTGCCTCCGATCTGGCCTCAAAAATTCCATCTACTCAAAATAACTTCACAAAATATCTTGACAATACATACAATAAAGACTTCTCCTTCAAACCGTGTACACCATCTGAAATAAATGAGATAGTGCATATGCTTAAAAATGGCTCACCTGGCATTGACGCCATTCGCATGTCACTCATAAAACCGATATCGAGCCTAATATCTGCTCCCCTATCGCATATTGTAAATCTTTCCTTCCAAAATGGAATCGTTCCCACTTCCCTTAAGAATGCAAAGGTTACTCCAGTTTTCAAATCTGGAAACAAAACCCTAGCCGAGAATTATCGCCCAATTTCTGTTCTGCCATGTTTCAGTAAAATCATTGAAAAACTTGTTGTGTTGAGGATGATCACATTCCTAGAAGCAGAGATGATTATCTCCCCTAATCAATATGGATTTCGAGCAAATCATTCTACATTTCTTGCCGTTCTTTCTTTATACGACAGACTGGTTGCTGCAAAGGAACTAAAGCAGTTCAGCATTACTACTTTCTTGGATCTTTCCAAAGCCTTTGATACAGTAAATCACGAGATCCTCTTACATAAACTTGATTACTATGGTTTCCGGGGTGTCACAAATAACTGGTTTCGTAGCTATCTATCTTCTCGACGCCAGTGTGTATCTTACAACGGCACTATATCTTCTTTCAATCCTATCAGTACGGGTGTGCCAGAAGGATCAATACTAGGACCCATACTCTTTTTAATATATATAAATGACATTACGAAGGCCACATCGGTTCTAGACATTAATCTTTTTGCTGACGATACAAGCGCTACCCTATCCGATGCCGATTTTATTAGACTTGCGGAAAATATGTCACAGGAACTTGAAAAGCTTCATGCCTGGTTTTCCTGCAACAAACTTTCATTAAACGTGAAAAAAAACAAATTTATATTATTTAAACCAAATAGATCAACAAATGTAAATATCCCTAAGGTTTCAATATTTGGCACCGAAATTGAATCCGTTTCTAGCTTTAAATTCCTCGGGGTTTATTTTAACGATAGATTAAATTGGCAAACACATATTGACGAACTAACTTCAAAAATTTCGAGAAATATCGGTGTTATCAACGCAATACGGAACTGCCTCAACAGGAAAACCTTGATTATGCTGTACTATTCTTTGTTCTATTCTTACGTATCTTACTGTAATTTAATATGGGGAAACACATTCTCAACTCATCTCAACCCACTTGTGATATTACAAAAGAGAATTATCCGTGTAATAACTTCCAGTGGTAAATATGCCCATTCTAGTCCCTTAATGAAACAACTAAACATTCTCCCCCTATTTCAGTTAAACAACTTCTTAAATTTATTATTTACTCACAGATTTCTCAATAATCCCCTTTCTATCCCTACCAAATATTCAAATTATTTTACAAAACTCTCTGAAGTCCATTGTTATCCCACTCGACAAGCCAATCTCAATCTATATAGGGCGAGAGTGCACTCAAATCTATCATTTTATTGCACAAAGTCGAAATTACAAGCGTCTAGTCCGTCATTCATAATCCAGCCGTCGTCCATTAGAGAATATCCGCGTCCATAATCCAAAGACCTATTCCATTTTTCACATAACAGTATTAGCACCAAATTCAAAAAGACAATCATAGCACCACGAATCTGGAACGCTTTACCTAACTACCTAAAATCATGTCTGTCACAATCACTATTTAAGTCTCGACTGAAATCACACCTCTTCAATTAACATGTATGTGAATCAGTGTACTGAAGGATGTACTTTCTAATTATATTCAAATCGTAAATCTTGGAGTTAACTCATCTCAGGCCATCACAAGGGACACGAGACAAACCTATTTTATACAAAAATGTTTTGTTTATCTATATGCATATATGCTGAGCCCCACTATATATATCTTATAGAACTATAATTCTCTAAACAAGGCTCCATGGTATATTCACCATGTATTGTACATTTATATACTTATATATTTGTGAACGCACCCAGCGTCTCATGCTAATCTATTATTATTATTATTAATTATCTGGGATTTAACAAGCCCTCTGGGGTTTTATTCCCGCCATATTTCTACGTATCTATACCCTACTTGTACATATATATATATTATTTGTATATGGTGAATAAACAATCAATCAATCAACAAAAAAATTCCATATAACAGTATTAGCACCAAATTCAAAAAGACAATCATAGTATACAAAAACATAGGCTTGTTTCCTGCAAGAGAGAAGCGGTCAACAGTTTTCAATGATGCCGGCAAGACATCATGATATTCCATAAATATCAAATCCGTATCGCTGATCAGTATTCTTAATCCATAATATTCGTTGTAAAGTCGTCATCTAAAGAATGATGTATCTCAGTCACGCTTTGATTGTGCCTGTTCATATGAGTACCGTGAGGATCTTGAAGTACATGGGTTCATACGGCCCCTAGCCCCGGGTTAAGCGGAATTAGACACAAGTTACGACACGTACCGCCATAGATCTTGCACGCTACGTTCGTATTTTTCAATCAGCATGCGATATGTATCGCCAAATTTGAGAAACTTTGAGTGGAGGCGTTTGGTGGAATAGTCCTGTTTTATAAGTTTCTGCAACAATGTTTTGTGACGTTAATTAAAATCGTCACATTTAAACACAGGATCTAGCAAATGCTACTAAGCGAGATATGTATACGCCATATGCAGGTCCCACTGGAATATTACTGTCCAGAAAGGGATAGTTTACGATGTCGAAATTGTAATCATTTCTTTTGTCATAAAGTCGACGAGAGAGAATGCCCGCTTCATTTTTATAGAGATATAGATCTAAATATGATGTGCCTGTAGGGCTGTCTGTAGTTTCTTTCAAATCCAGTGAAGGTGGATATATATCCTTCACTGCGTCATTTATATAGCGATTATCCACAGCGAGAAGATCGTCTATATAGCGTTTGGTGAATGAGAAGGAACGGGCTTTGAATGGATCGGTTTTTGAAAGCGCCTGCATATAGTCATATTCATAAGAGAACAGATACAGGTCAGCCAACAGGGGTGCACAATTAGTACCCATTGGAATACCTATATGCTGCTGATATATTGTGTTGCCAAATTTCACATAGATATTTTTAATGAGAAATTCAAGCAACTCTATAAACAAAGAAACATCCCATGAATGATATCTCTTGTATGTAGTAGAGCTAAAGAATGCTTTATGGCGTCCGACATTAATATATCTACGATCAGTTTTCTTGAACACAGATACATGTACTATTAATGAACTTAGACGGTCAATAAGGTCCTGATGAGGGATTGTAGTATCGAGAGTCGAGAAATCCCATGTGGATACATGTCTGTACGGTATGTGACCTTTAGCATCAAGTTCTTCCGTAAGACATTTTGAGTTTTTCAATATCCACATACATTCAACGCCAGAGTTCTTAGAAATAGTGGCGCAACACCTTTTCCAAAATGCTTTCACCTCCTGAAGGGCCCTCGTCAATAGGGTTGAAAGAAGCTTGGTGGTGCAGCTTCTAGCTTTGTATGGTGATTTATGCATTTTGGGAGTCCAGTATAGTTTTGGTATGTCGGTATGATTGGTTGGAAGACAAATACCTCTTCTTATTAGACGAGAGAAGGATATTTGTTATGCCGCCTATAGAAGGGATCAAGAACTATGCTAGTGGTATCGCAGCCCATGTACTCCCTTCCACGAAGGTTTTTTTTCTCGTGATTGATGAGCCATTATCCGTGTATTCCTGGTCATATGTTGACACCTTGAGCGATACACGTGCCCTATATCTCCGGTTAAATTGTCTCTCATAGTGACGTCGGCTATAACACAGATATGCCCATCAAATACACACCTTAAGCACACCACAAATCAAAACGGTCAATATAGCAATCAGAGACACCCTATCTACAGTGTATTCCGAAACGAGGAATTTTGAAATAACCAAAGTCATATATAGGTCTGCCTGATAAAAAGGTTAACTCGCCAGTCCGACGTCGAACACGTTCATACCTTAGACCGTTGTTTTCGCCAGGTCTCTAAACCATAGCAAATCAGCTTAGTAAATCACAGATGTGCCACAATTGCTTATTTCATGTCTTTATTCCACAACTTACTTCTGCAGGTGCTTCACTTCTTCCAACGGTGTAACACCTCACGAACAGGCACAGTTTAAAAGTATTTAGCATTTCCCGAAGACTTCCCACTCATGCTGCATTCTCGAAATTGGTGCTAACTGTCCTACGAAAATGGTCTTTCTATTATTGGCACAGAATATCTTTTTTGTGGACGAGAGATAAATATAGAATAGCGGATCTGACACGCATTACCAAAACTAGAAGCATGCTCTGTGGCAATCAGATCGTGATTGAGATACGTGATTGAGCAGCTACTTTGGGGGATCTTTTTGGTCGAGTAAAAGAGTATTTTAGATTATTTGAAAGAGATCGGTTTGTTGTATGAATTTTAATGTATGTACATGTTTTTCATGCATTAGTTTACTGAGTTATTAACTTGAATACTTAGAATTTTGTTTGCCGCTAGAATCGCCGCTATATAGCTGAAATATTGCTGAACGCGACATTAAACCTTGATTGTCTCTTTCTCCCTATACATGTCCACATTCTCACTGCATTATACATGCAAAATCTATGACGAGGAGGATTTAAAGATAGTAAAATCATCCAATTTATTTTTATTGCAGTACTAGTGAGTATTCTTGCTGATTCATCTTTGGGTGTTGGAATTAATGCCTTCTAGCTCTCTAGGTTTGTATCTAATACCGCTTATGCAGGTGCTAGGGGCCGTGTGGGCATATCATCCATGTTGCCACATGAACAGGTACAATAAAAGCGTACCTGAGATACAACACATATCACGAATCGTTAGACTCTTGGTATGTGCTTTAGAATAGGTTTACCAGAAGACTATTCTGTGAAGTCATATGACGCAGTCAGTATGTCGGCACCTCTTCCCACTTCCCTTATATGTGTTGTAATTCATATGAAAATGGTACCAATATATGCAACGGATTTAGCAAACTCAATAAACAAAAATGCTCCAATTATCCATACAATTTTATTGTATTTGGAATTATTGATGTACAGCAATGTGACATGCTCAGTCATGCTGTAAAACGACACTGAATATTCAGACTAAGCTACAAGTCTTAGTCTAGAGGTTGTTTTGGACCAAGAAGCGCAATTGTCGAGATAATTGCCTTATTTGGAATAAACAGAACTTCTATTGGCAAACGTAATAATTCAAATAGCAAAAAACACGTGGCTGAACATTTTACTGCCTCTCTGTCTACAGGTTTTCAGGTAGAATCTCATGAAGATTCAGGAGAACACTAGTTTGCCTGATTTATTATAAGATGACTATGGGTATCTATTACTTTGCGTCCCATCTATACTGTGATTTACAAAGGTTCCAAGATCCTCTAGATTAACTGATTTTTCCTCAAATTGCAATATTTCTTCCCCCGCAACGATTGGATTTTATTCGGATTAAACTTAAGGCCTTTATAAAGAACATCATGGTTACCTTTTCCACTATGTATAGATCTCTGCAATCCACGTGTCCAGTATTATTCACTGCTATATTGAGTTGTATCTCACTGTCCCTTTGTCTCCTCTTTTAAGATATCATTTCAAGGTAAACTGGATAGCCAATGTCATTTACAACCAATTACTTCAAGTAACGGTGAGCGGAGAATCATCCATATTCCAATAGATTGGCGGGTTTCAGGATGATGTTTTCCTATTTGAATTACGAAAACCTAGGGAAATTGCAATACATAACAGTCACAGACATGCAAGATCATTTGAAAAGGTGGCAATGTTTTAGGTTGTCCAATAAAATCTAGTTGTACATAAACTAGGGTGAAAGTCCGAAAATGGTCATTGTGATATAATATTCTATATTTCGGCAGTGATTATGCCATCGTTAGGAACACATAATTAAGGACTTCCATTTTCGGAGTTACTTTCATCCTAGTCTATGTGAATCCAATCAATGGGAATAATGGAAATATCTAGTTGTATTAGAGAAATTCAACAGTCTGTCATTCGGTCCATATTTGTGATCGTGACAAATTACAAGCGTCTAGTCCGTCATTCATAATCCAGCCGTCGTCCATTAGAGAATATCCGCGTCCATAATCCAAAGACCTATTCCATTTCCATATAACAGTATTAGCACCAAATTCAAAAAGACAAAAGTATACATAAACATAGGCTTGTTTCCTGCAAGAGAAGCGGTCAACAATTTTCAATGATGCCGGCAAGACATCATGATGTTCCAAAATATCAAATCCGTATCGCTGATCAGTATTCTTAATCCATAATATTCGTTATAGAGTCGTCATCTAAAAATGATGTACCTCAGTCACGCTTTGATTGAGACTGTTCATATGAGTACCATGAGGATCTTGAAGTGCATGGGCTCATACGGCCCCTAGCCCCGGGTTAAGCCGAATTAGACACATGTTACGAAACGTAGCCCCATAGATCTTGCACGCTACGTTCGTATTTTGCTATCAGCATGCGATATGTATCGCCAAATTTGAGAAACTTTGAGTGGAGGCGCTTGGTGGAATAGCCCTGTTTTATAAGTTTCTGCAACAGTGTTTTGTGACGTTGATTAAAATCATCACATTTAACACAGGATCTAGCAAATGCTACTAAGCGAGATATGTATACGCCATATGCAGGTCCCACTGGAATATATATATAAATATACATAAATAAGGGTTTTAGGTTAGCATAGGTATTACTTAGATGAGGTCATACAACGACTGGAGAGAAACAACGTGACGGCAAAGGGCCTCATTTGACGACTGTGTGAAAATGCCTCTTGGGGTGAGCGAATTCTAAATGCACATAAAATGTTAAATCTACAATATGGCCAACAGCAATATAATTTTTTTCTGATATACATCACTCAAACACACCCACCCCACACAATTTCATCTTTTCATTTGAACAAGAGTAGGAGGATGTTATGAATCATTCATTTCTCGGTAATATTCGCGATGTATTTGCGGTGTACGATCCCTCCTATAGATCTGGTGATGGAATAGAAGGACAGCGGATAACAAATTCTGTTCGGATGTCGTTCTGATTTGCTCGATCGAGTAGTTTGCTGTATCACAGTGATCAGGCCTGTCAAACTCATGACTAAGATTGAAGACAAGTTTACTGCGTTATTCTCTGTTTAATCCAGTTAAAGTGAACTCTTTCGCAACCTGACTAAAGCGTATTTCACTACTGATCTCTCAAGGAACACACAAAAGAGTACTGGTATGACCCCGACTGAATTTATTCCTACACAATCTCCTTGGTGTAAAAAGGTAGTATTGGAACAGTGTTTCTATAGTGGCTGTACATGTTCCTTGCTACAATATTATTGTGATGTGTATGAAAATATTAACTATCTGGAACTTGGTTTCAACTTAAATATTCAAAACATGCATTTTACATTATTGAGCAGTTTGTTGTTTATCAACATAGTATCATAATCGGGTTCCGTTGAATCTAGCCCATTGGCGAGGCATAACAGTGGTACCACTCAAGATCCGAACGAAACATTAACCCTGATTAGGCTGAGACTGATTCTAGAAGTACTGGATCTCTGTCCTCAATTACCGGCAATTGCCCCGAGATGTTTGCAAGGTAAACAGCTAGTATGACATCCTCATGATACTCATATGAACAGTCACATTCAAAGCGTGACTGAGATACATCATTATTTAGATGACGACTTTACAACGAATATTATGGATTAAGAATACTGACCAGCGATACGGATTTGATATTTTTGGAACATCATGATGTCTTGCCGGCATCATTGAAAACTGTTGACCGCTTCTCTCCTGCAGGAAACAAGCCTATGTTTATGTATACTATGATTGTCTTTTTGAATTTGGTGCTAATACTGTTATTTGGAATATGGAATAGGTCTTTGGATTATGGACGCGAATATTCTCTAATGGACGACGGCTGAATTATGGATGACGGATTAGACGCTTGTAATCTATTAATACGCACTCCTCTTGAGACATACCATTGACAAGTATGTATGGAATACGCACATCAGAAGGCGGATACAGGCATCAGATCCGACATACAGCAGGCTGAAATCGCCGTTTACTAAAATCCGCATCCATAATTGCGATGATCTTATTAACACGACAATATAAGCGCCAAAATCCTAGACGGAATTAAATAAAAATATAGATATTTGTGAATTGGTGAGAAATGTAAGAGGTGCAGCAAATTTGAGACGCCTGTCGACTAAAACGCAACCATTTGACTCCACGAGAAAGCCTGCCTCAGCACCTCTAACGCTTGATATCAGTCATGCTTAGATTTTGACTATTCATTTAAACACTGTGGGCATGTAAATCACATTGAGGTGAAACGTCCCCTAGCACCAGTTTAAGCGGAATTAGGCATAAATTGGAGAAAAATGTAAGAGAAATGTTGATCTGTGACTAAAAAGCAACCAAATGACTAAACGGGAAAAACTTTCCTCGGCATCTCACATTCTGACTAAAATACGGAAGATACTAAGACGTAGCCTTACCTAGTACGCCAGCTACATACTGTATCTGTTCATGTGGAAACTGTGAAGTAACTACATGACATTAGTACCGACTTAAGCAGAATCAGATTCGCTATCAGGAGATTGTTTCCGCTTCTCCCTTGCAGGAAACTAGCCTATGTTTATATATACTGTGATTGTATTTTTGAATTTGGTCCTAATGCCGTTATATGGAATAGGTTTTTGGATTATGGACGCGGATATTCTTTAATGAACGACGGCTGAATTATGAATGACGGACCAGATGGTTGTAACTGTAAGGTTTCAGTATCCCTAACTGCCTTCAAACCTTTTTCAATCTATATTATATGGGTTGGTGGAAGAACAATTATGAAAAAGTATTTCCTTATACGGAAAGTCAGCTTTTGAAATGAGCTGTCAGACAAGACGTCTGGAAATACACACTTAAGACTGGATTAATTGGTGAACACTGCAGGTGAACCACGCATGTTTGATCAACTGGTCAAGTAATTATCTTTCTTCAAACTTCTTAACAAATAATATTGAAAGTTGAGTAAGATTTAGATTGGGTTATAAGTCGCTTAAATTGATTTATAGAAACTACAAGTCCTTTCTAATAATATCTTGGATTTAGTTGAACTGTGGCTGTCATTAAATCATTTCCATGACGAACTTTAAAAAATGAGGAAGCTAATTTTTTTTGAAAGTATATTATATTCATCTAAAAGTTCAAATATGTTTAATGAGTACTTTGGAAGTTATTAACGAGGGCATTTGAAGGTTGAATGTTCACAATCCTCTCTATTTTCCTACAAATAAATTGAGTTGTAGTAATCAGAAGAACGAAATTGTCACTAAACTCTGATTTCCCGAAATTTGCAGAAAATTTATAACTCGACTTTGTGAGTTTATTGTAATTTAATTGAGCAAGGGTGTCGAAAATCGGAAAATCAGATTACTTTTTATTGAGCAATGAAATTATACAAATATATAATTATGCAGCACCTGCACTACGTCCTTGAATGTTAAGGCTTTTGATATTGTAAATTGTATGTCAAAATATGTGTTGTTAAGATAAATGTGCTGTGTTACTTATAGACTCAGTTTTGTAGAAATCATACTGGATTTGACGACGTCTTTCTGGCGACATTGATAACTGTTAATCTCCCTTTTAATGTTCCAGTATTTATGTCGATACTATACGCTAGTCTGACATTCGGTACACATCTATTGTGGTCGAGAACGTTTTCAGGCGAGGAAATATCTGGTTAGTGTATGCATTATTGAAATATTTTCACGTAACACATCAAGAGAATCGATCTCATTGGAAACGGTCCAATATAGCAACACTAATATAAGGTATGAAAATGATACAGCGCTCTCGGACATCGATAGTGTGCATATTTAACGAGGAAGAAGTACCTAAAATATTTCGCCAATGATCTAATCCGGACAATTTTCAAAAATTATCTTCGTGAAAATTTTAATATCGAAAATCTGTTCCAATTCCCAATAATAGAATAAATCTGGAGACGAACTATAACACATAGAATTTGCCAACAGCAGCTTACAGTCTTCGCTCTGTTTGCTTTATGATTTTCCTGTTAGTGGTTTCATAAGCAGCTTGATGTAAAGTGTACTAAACTTATCACCAAGATCGAAGACACGTGTGTCTAATTCCGCTTAACCCGGGGCTAGGGGCCGTATGAACCCATGTACTTCAAGATCCTCATGGTACTCATATGAACAGTCACAATCAAAGCGTGACTGAGATACATCTTTTTTTTTTAGATGACGACTCTATAACGAATATTATGGATTAAGAATACTGATCAGCGATACGGATTTGATATTTTTGGAACATCATGATGTCTTGCCGGCATCATTGAAAACTGTTGACCGCTTCTCTTGCAGGAAACAAGCCTATGTTTATGTATACTATGATTGTCTTTTTGAATTTGGTGCTAATACTGTTATGTGGAAAATGGAATAGGTCTTTGGATTATGGACGCGGATATTCTCTAATGGACGACGGCTGGATTATGAATGACGGACTAGACGCTTGTAATTAGATTAGTTTCTTTCTAATCTTGTTGCAGTGAATTCTTTCGCAATCTAAATAAGGCATATAACATTATTAATCTTCCAACAAATGTGCGATACATAACTGATAAGGAAACGGAATGGACAGAGATTTACTATCAGGATAGCATAACATGGCCATAGACAAAGATTGAAGCAAGTTTTGTCAAGTTAACGCGTATTCGCTGTTCAATTTTACAATTTTTTTCATTTATCAATTCCAGCAAATAAACATATTCGTCGTGTCCATATGTGACTACAGTGATATTATCGCATGTATATGAATATATCTAAACCATAAAATCTGGAGAAGCTAGATTAATTCGATAAAATATTGCTAAGATTTTGTAGAAGTGCCAGGATTTTGCTATCGTCTACTACATCGTTGCAACTGATTTATTAGCAATATGAAACATTGAACACAGAGAACCATGGCTTTGGCACGCCTCTATATCTTGGCAGAGGTGTTCGCCAGTAGTTTAATGGTGTTGTCTCGAATGTAACATTAGTCGTATAAGTCAAGACAGTCTGGGACTACTGACTATACGATAGCCGTTATTACAATTAATTACCTCCGCGATGTTTTCATTGTCGGCAGATCGCCATAGTATTAAATTTATACTACCTCATCCTGAAGTATATCAGCATCCATGTCCAGGACCTCTACTTCACAGTACTCATATATACGACACAGACAAGGACAGATCCGAAATAAGCGATGGTATTGGGCGAAACAATATACAAGACAGATTGAAGAGCTTTGATGAAAGGCACATGACCATCAACAGAATAAGCCAGACTGAGATGCAGAAACAGTATAACATCCCAGAATCCAGAATATATGGCATAAAAATACAATTATTCACTGACTATACGATAGCCGTTATTACAATTAATTACCTCCGCGATGTTTTCATTGTCGGCAGATCGCCATAGTATTAAATTTATACTACCTCATCCTGAAGTATATCAGCATCCATGTCCAGGATCTCTACTTCACAGTACTCATATATACGACACAGACAAGGACAGATCGGAAATAAGCGATGGTATTGGGCGAAACAATATACAAGACAGATTGAAGAGCTTTGATGAAAGGCACATGACCATCAACAGAATAAGCCAGACTGAGATGCAGAAACAGTATAACATCCCAGAATCCAGAATATATGGCATAAAAATACAATTATTCACTACAAGCTGCCATATTATCACCGATCGGCTCCAAAAATACACGAGTGCACATTAAGGCACCTGCAGAGTGGGACAATATACCAACATCTCCCTCCTTACAGAACAGTTTTCTGCTAATAGTTCTGCCCTAGTTTCATCCCGATCTTTACTGGCCGTCGTGTATATGCTTCCAAGGTTTGACGGTGTCGAGCCTTACTTGTGTTCTGAATAAGGATGTGCATACCAGACACAGTTATCTTTCGTCATTACTTAATCGTAATATTTTATGGAATGTTGGATGCAAACGGAAATCTTGTATAACGCTTATCTTGCAATGAAAACAATTCAGAAAAAGACGGTACATAGAAGCATGCACCGTAATCCAATAAGTTTTACATCTACAGTAATACCATATTGAATGGCAGAAGGCTATTCTATGGATAACAAATGGCTATCAAAGAAACATATTGAATGACATATGAAACATATTGAATGACCTAAATATAGAGAGCCAAGAAAAATAAATCTGAAGGCGGACCAGAAGATAGTCCTGACTGCATTAGAACAGTACGTTATTGATTGGTCTAAGCGAGAAAAAGTTGAACCTACAGTACTCGCTGATTGGCTGGACCTCACCAAGAGCAAGGACGTTGAAACAATCCGCCATATTGACAGAAGTACTCTTCCCCAAGCAAAACAAATACTGAGAAACCTCAATTCGCAAAAAGTTCTAGCAAATCTCCAGAGTAAATTCGTCATAGTCCCAGCAGACAAAGCTCCGAATAATATAATATTCATATGTAAATATTACTATTACCAGGTGCTGGTTAAAGAATTGAATGTAGACATATCTTTATCAAATACATCTACTTACTCCCAAACTGCATTTACTCTGGAAGATTTATTTAACAATCACAAAAAGTTTCTCAGGGAAAGAGGTATTTGTCTTCAACCAATCATAGCGACATACCAAAAATATACTGGACTCCCAAAATGCATAAATCACCATACAAAGCTAGATTCATAGCTGGTTCTAGAAGCTGCACCACCGGGCTTCTTTCAACCCTATTGACGAGGGCCCTTCGGGAGGTAAAAGCATTTTGGGAAAGGTATTGCGCCACTATTTTCAAGAACTCTGGCGTTGA
>JAVTVY010057287.1:0-31656 GCA_036873755.1 Hanleya hanleyi | reverse complement strand
GAGGGACCATCCGTGGTCCAAATGCGTCGTGTGAAGTGTCATCTTGTAGTCCTCGCGGTGTAGACCATGACTCGAGAGATCTCCACGTCATCTGTGGCGTCACTGGTAACGTCATCAGTAGAAGTTGTAGCGAAAGCGGGCATTCTGTGGTGTGAAGGGGTATATTTGAGAGATTGAGGGGCCATCGGTGGTTCAAGTGGATCGTGTCGGGTGTAAAATTGAAACTCTCGTGGTTGAGGGATGTCCACGTTATCTGTGACGTCATTGGTGACGTCATCAGTACGAGTGGTAGAGAAAGCGGTCATTTTAGAGGTGCGTCGGAGTGTGTTTGAGAGACTGAGGGACCATCCTTGGTCAAAATGGACCGTGTTGGGTGTCATCTTATAGCCCTCTGCGTGTAGACGACGAATGGTATGCAAGATTTATTTAACAATCACCAAAAGTTTCTCAGGGAAAGCGGTATTTGTCTTCCAACCAATCATAACGACATACCAAAACTATACTGGACTCCCAAAATGCATAAATCACCATACAAAGCTAGATTCATAGCTGGTTCTAGAACCTGCACCACCAAGCTTCTTTCAACCCTATTGACGAGGGCCCTTCAGGAGGTAAAAGCATTTTGGGAAAGGTATTGCGCCATTATTTCTAAGAACTCTGGCGTTGAATGTATGTGGATATTGAAAAACTCAAAATGTCTTACGGAAGAACTTGATGCTAAAGGTCACATACCGTACAGACATGTATCCACATTGATTTCTCGACTCTCTATACTACAATCCCTCATCAGGACCTTATTGACCGTCTAAGTTCATTAATAGTATCTGTGTTCAAGAAAACTGATCGTAGATATATTTATGTCGGAAGCCATAAAGCATTCTTTAGCTCGACTACATACAAGAGATATCATTCATGGGATGTTTCTTTGTTTATAGAGTTGCTTGAATTTCTCATTAAAAATATCTATGTGAAATTTGGCAACACAATATATCAGCAGGATATAGGTATTCCAATGGGTACTAATTGTGCACCCCTGTTGGCTGACCTGTATCTGTTCTCTTATGAATATGACTATATGCAGGCGCTTTCAAAAACCGATCCATTCAAAGCCCGTTCCTTCTCATTCACCAAACGCTATATAGACGATCTTCTCGCTGTGGGTAATCACTATATAAATGACGCAGTGAGGGATATATATCCACCTTCACTGGATTTGAAGGAAACTACAGATAGCCCTACAGGCACATCATATTTAGATCAATATCTCTATAAAAATGAAGTGGGCATTCTCTCTCGTCGACTTTATGACAAAAGAGATGATTACAATTTCGACATCGTAAACTATCCCTTTCTGGAAAGTAATATTCCAGTGGGATCTGCATATGGCGTATACATATCTCGCTTAGTAGCATTTGCTAGATCCTGTGTCAAATGTGACGATTTTAATCAACGTCACAAAACATTCTTGCAGAAACTTATAAAACAGGGCTATTCCACCAAGCGCCTCCTCTCAAAGTTTCTCAAATTTGGCGATACATATCGCATGCTGATAGCAAAATACGAACGTAGCATGCAAGATCTATGGCGCTACGTTTCGTAACTTGTGTCTAATTCCGCTTAACCCGGGGCTAGGGGCCGTATGAACCCATGTACTTCAAGATCCTCATGGTGGTCATATGAACAGTCACAATCAAAGCGTGACTGAGATACATCATTCTCTAGATGACGAATTTACAACGATTATTATGGATTAAGAATACTGATCAGCGATGCGGATTTTATATTTTTGGAACATCGTGATGTCTTGTCGGCATCAATGAAAACTGTTGACCGCTTCTCTCTTGCAGGAAACTAGCCTGTGTTTATGTATACTATGATTGTCCTTTTGAATTTGGTGCTAATACTGTTATATGGAATATGGAATGTCTTTGGATTATGGACGCGGATATTCTTTAATGGACGACGGCTGAATTATGAATGACGGACTAGACGCTTGTGATGGTGTATACTGATAGTCGCATCGTGCTATGCATGGGCAGTTGGTCAGTAGTAACGAAAGATGTCATTATGGGCGTGGGAAATGACATGTTTGGGCAATCGGGGACCCATCTTTGGTCCAAATGGATCCTAGTGAAACTAGTAGAGTCAGACAGGCGTGTTTTTTATTGGAAGTCGCGCCAATCTGCGCATGGGCAGTTGGGGTGTAGTAAGTAAAGTGGTCATTCTGGAGGTGCGCAATGGTATATTTGAGCGATTGAGGGACCATTCTTGGTCCGAATGCGTCGTGTGAGGTGTCAAAGTGAAACTCTCGTGGTGTAGACCACGACTTGAAGGATGTCCTCGTCATCTGTGACGTCATTGCTGAGGTCGTCAGCAGGAGTTGTAGCCAAAGTGGGCATTTTTGGGGTGTGAAGAGGGGGGGAGTGTGGGGTAGAGATGGACCATTCGTGGTCCAAATGGACCGTGTGGGAGAATCATATTGTAGCTCTCTGCATGTAGACGACGAATGGTATGGTTTTTGTCGGAAGTTGCATCGTGCTACGCATGCGCAGTTGGGCAGTAGTAACGGAAGATGTCATTTTGGGCGTGCGTGGGAGTATGTTTGAGGGATTGAGGGACCATTATTGGTCCGATTGGGTCGTGGAAGGTGCCATAGTGAAGCACTCGTAAAGTAGACTCCAACTGGACGGATGTGTCGTGAAAGCAAGGCTATGGCCCGCATACGCAGACAGAGAATTATGGGGAAAGGGCATTGGAAGGGACGGTAAGGGGTCGAGATAGATCAATACTGGTCTGAATGGGTGGGGGAGGTATCAGTTTGATGGGTTGGGTCGTGCACATCGCTGTCGTGAAGTAGTAGAAAAATCACATCTGGGGGTATATGTTTCATCCTAGTATAGCGGATAGCGGTTGTCGTGAATAACAACAAGTTCAGCAATGTTCATATAGTTTATTATCCCCAATGTTACATCATACCCAGACTGGGTTGAGATATCAAAAACCATGTTTAATTATTTAACGCACCGTGACATTAGATACAAGTGTTTACATACCTCAAGTCAACGATCAGCATGTAGACATATAGAGTGCCGGTCGGTGCCGGTCAGGAGTAAATCCGTTCATCTGAGGGGCTGATCGATCAGTTTAGCCACGAAGAATGTAGCAATGGTGATCCTCTCCACCATCCATTGAGTGTTGGGGAGTTGGCGTTGCGCCCATTCCAAGGGATCCACGGTGTCCAGTTTCTCCAGCATCGTCTCTAGCGACGCACGATTGGTGATGGTGAAAGGATGGTCGTACACTTGGTTGTTGGCACTGGAATAGAAATAGCGCAGTTGGTCCGTCATCTTATGGCATAAGATGTACCCGAAAGCGACATTTAATTTGAAGGCCGTAAGTTGGTCAATGAAGATGGCTTCCACGTAGCTGCGTAGACGAGCGAGGTCGGTCAGTCGGAAATTGTAGATATAGGGCGAATAGAGCGATGACGCCGGATCATGGGGCAATGGCGCCGATATATGTCACTCACTGGATGGTCTTGGGGCAACAGATCGCCAGGAACATTTATGGGCTCGTCCAGAAAATGTTCGATGTTGTCAGGCTATGACTCGGAACCGTAACGTTGGGATCCGGCTGGATATCCAGGCCCTCCTGGACAGTGAGTATAGGCGGACTCTCCCTGATCGCATCACTGGTGGCATTCGTCTGCCTGGGCTCGTCTTCAATGGGACTGGGCTCGTCAGTAGGAAGTCGTCGCTCAAGCCGTGGAGACGGGGCATGAATCAAACGTTGATGCTGTCTTAACTGACTGGGTCGTTTGAATAGTCGACCGCGATCGTTACATTGTTCCGTCGCGCCCACGTGAATTGCTCTCTCATGGCACCGTAAAGTATCCTCCCGAGTAAATGACCGTGGGCACGTTTTACAAGTATACTGCAAGGCATTGTGGGTGGAGATCGCGTGGCGTCGTAAATTGTCTTTAGGCAGGACAAGGGAACATGTCGGCTGCGGATCAGCGAATGATGAAAACTGCCACATACCGCTACTTTTATAAGCCCTCACCCCACCAAAACTCTCCTACGTTGTTCTGTCCACCATTCAGCGCATCGCTCGGGTGCGCGCTTGAGACATGTGTTCCCCTATACCTTAGCTCATAGGGAAAGGCATATGAACCATCCGTGATCCAAATATGTTGTATGAGATGTCCCGTTGGAACACTTGTGGGAAACTCTTGTGAGTTGTATTAGGACGCACGTCATCACGCTAATGCGCAGTGATGGATGAAGAGCTCGTAGGGTAGAGTTCCCATGGGGTGATTGTTATTGAAAGTCACTTCATTCAGCGCATGCGCAGTCGGGTGGTAGTAGAGGAAGGGCAGTTTCGGAGGTGCACCCACACCCTAGTGTACCCTAGGCCTTACGGGCTATAGGATACAGGGTGCACCACCAGGGGGGTGCGCATGATGGAACTTCCAGCTATGACGTCACTTCCGAAGGTGTACATAGGTGACCGCGCATGCATGCAGGGGCGTCACTTCCGGTGATGACGTCATCTTCCTATGACGATACAGTGTAAATAACCTCAATGTAGTGTTACTGAACAACACTAGTGTTACAGGGCATCAATTCAGCATGGTAAAACAGTATTATAGTGCTTTATAGCGTCTGTTTCGTATTAAAGAGGAGCAATGCAGTCTTAAAGAACACCAATGTAGTTAACCCTACCTGGCCGGGGGGGGGGCACCAAACTTTTTGCGCTATCTCCGGAACGACAACAAATAGAGAGCTGAAACTCCGTGACTTTATAGTTTATATGGCGGTCATTTTGAGTCTATCTGCATAACCCCTGAGCAGAGAATCATAGGCAAGTTCAAGATGGCGTCCACGTGGGGTACCAGAAAAGTGATGTTTTTGTCATATTTCTTCAAAATTTCTGCTTTTCCGCGAGGAAAATGGGCAAAAACTATTTTATTTCACATCACATTAACAGTTACTAATTTATCATGCAGTTTTTGCAGAGAAATTGTACAAATAAAAAATATGGAAAATATGACGTTTGTGAGAATGAATCAACAAAGCGACCATCTTTCAGCCCCCTAGCTGAAAAGGTAAGAAAAATAATTAGGGGGCGGGGGGCATTTCGTCCCCCCCCCCCAACCCCACGACATGTCCTAAAAAGCCCAGGCCAGATAGGGTTAATACAGAACAGCAATGTACTCTGTATTGGGAGTGAGTTACAGCCTTGGGTGTTTTAACATAGCCTGTTTCAAGTGCGCGTCCGAGCGACTGTGCTTCCTATACTACTCATGGGGTCACAATGACATTACCTAGTCTTCTCTGGGTACACTCCAAGGCTCACATGTACGTCTGAGGGTCATATGTCCACCCATATGGCTAATGCATAGGGGTAGACATATCTCAAGTGTGCACTCGAGCATAGACTGTACAGGACGGCGATGTGCTGCTTGGTGGAGAGAACAAACTACGAGAGTTCTGGTGGGGTGCGGGCTTATAAAAGTGGCGGTATATCGGAGTTTTCATCATTCGCTGATCCTCAGCCGATATGTTCCCTTGTACGACCTGCCTGAAGCCATTTACTCGTCTGGTTTGCGACGCCAGGAGTCCTCCATCATCAAAGGCGAACGGTATACTTCTATAACCTGCTCAAGGTCATTTAATCGAGGGGATGCATTACGGCGCCATAAGAGAGCACTCCAAGAGGGCGCGACGGAACAATGTAACGATTGCTGTCGACTCTTCAAACGACCCAGTCAGGTAAGACAGCATTAACGTTTGATTCATGACCTGTCACCACGGCTTGGGTGACAACTTCCCACAGAAAAGCCCAGGAAGTTCAATCTCATTGAAGACGAATGCCCCTGGTGATGCGATCACGGAGAGCCCGCCTATACCTACAGTCCAGGAGGGCATGGATATCCAGCCGGACCCCAGCGTTACGGTTTCGAGTCATACGCCTGACAACATCGAATATTTTCCAAGAAACCTGGTACCCGAAAACCATCCAGTGAGTGACATCTGTCGGCGCCATTGGTCCATGATCCGGCATTGTTTCCACCGTCATCGCCATATTTAAGATATCTACAATTTCCGACTGACCGACGCCGCCTGTCTACGCAGCTACGTGAAAGCCATCTTCATTGACCAACCTACGGCCTCCAAATTAAATGTCGCTTCCGTGTACATCTTATGGCATACGACGTCGGATCAACTGCGCTATTTCTATTCCAATGCCAACAACCAAGTGTACGACCGCCCTTTCACCATCACCAGCCATGCGTCGCTGGTGACGATGCTGGAGGACCAGGACATCGTGGACCCCTTGCAACGGGCCCAACGCCAACGCCACAACACCCAATGAATGGTGGAGAAGATCACCAATGTTACATTCTCCGTGGCTAAACTGATCGACCACCCCCTCGGATGAACGGACTCCCCCCCCCCCCGCGAAAGGCACTGATGAATACCATAACATGCCGTATATACTATATATGTCTACATGCTGATCGTTGACTTGAGCTCTGTAAACACTTGTACCTAATGTTACGGTGCGTTAAATAATAAAACATGGTGTATGATATTTCAATTTGTTTTTCTGTGAACGTAATAAACATGCCCAACGCGGCTCCCCCAGCCTGGGTATGATGCAACGTTGGGGATAATAGACTCTATGAACATTGCTGAACTTGTTGTTATTCACTACAATCGCTATCCGCTATACTAGGACGAAATATATACCACCAGATGTGATACAATGCCCTTGCGCGCTTCCGAAACTGTCCTTTTTCTACCACTCCACGACTGCGCATGTGCAGAATGACGTCATTTTCACGACTCAATTCCTCCAGTCGGAGCCACGAGTGCTTCGAACTGATACCTCCCCCGACTCATTCAGCCCAATATTGGTCCATCTCGACCCCATAACGTCCCTTCCAATGCCCTTTTCCCACAATTCAGTCTGCGTATGCGGGCCATAGCCTTACTTCCACGACACACCTGTCCAGCCGGAGCTTCACTATGACACCTCCTACGACTCAATCGAACCAATGATGCTGGGTCGACATCGGGCCATACAATTGTCACTGCGACACAGCTAACCAATTACCAATATACGAGTTGTCAGGGCATTTCCATCATAGCTCTCTAGATTTGTATCTAATACCGCTTATGCCGGTGCTATGAACCGTGTGGTCATGTCATCCATGTTGCCATCCGAGATTCTGCTGGTGGACGTTTCGTCTCCGAGGCCCACCCCCTGTACAGAGCTTTTGGTCTTCGATATATGTTGGCATCGTGGGAAGTTGATGCTGGGTCGACATCGGGCCTTACAGACTAGTATTTTGTGTTAAATGCCGTCATTTTCATCTGACGACGATACAGCTCACCAATCTCCAGTGTACGAGTTGTCACAGCGACACAGCTCACCAATTACCAATATACGAGTTGTCCGAGCATTTCCATCATAGCTCTCTAGATTTGTATCTAGTACCGCTTATGCCGGTGCTTGGGGCCGTGTGGTCATGCCATCCAAGTTGCTACATTAACAGGTACAATAAAAGCGTACCTGAGATACAACACATATCCTTATTCGTTAGATTCTTGGTATGTGCTTTAGAATAGTTTAACCGGAAGACAAAACTGTGAAGTCATGTGGCTCTGTCAGTATGTCGGCACCTCTTCCCACTTCTCTTATATGTCTTGCAATAGTTGTCCCTCAGTCACACTCCCACGCACGCCCAAAATGACATCGTTCGTTACTACTGCACAACTGCGCATGCGTAGCACTATGCAACTTCCAACAAAACCATACCATTCGTCGTCTACATGCAGAGAGTTACAAGATGACACTCCACACAGTACATTTGGATCAAGGATGGTCCATCTCTACCCCAAACACCCTACTTCACACCCCAAAATACCCACTTTGGCTACTACTCCTACTGATGACGTCACCAAAGACGTCACAGATGACGTGGGCATCCCTCAAGTCGTGGTCTACACCCCGGGGGTTTCACTTTGACACCTCACACAACGAATTCGGACCAATAATGGTCGCTCAATCGCTCAAATATACCCCGGCGCACCTCAAGAATGACCATTTTACTTACTACATCCCAACTGCCCATGCCTAGATTTGCGCGACTTCCAACAAAAAACACGTCAGTCTGACTCTACCCCACGAAAGCTTCACTAGGATACCCCAACCGGTCCATTTAGACCGAAGATGGGCCCCTTGATTGCTCAAACATGTCATTTCCCACGTCCAAAATGACACCTGCCGTTACTTCTGCCCAACTGCGCATGCGTAGCACGATGCGACTACCAACAAACACCATATCATTCGTCGTCTACATGCAGTGCGCTACAATATGACACCTCACAAGGTCCATTTGCACCACGAATGGTCCCTCAGTCTCTCCAACACACCCCTATGCACCCCTAAAATGGCCACTTTCGCTACCACTCGTACTGATGACGTCACAAATGATGTGGACATCCCTTAAGTCGTGGTCTATACCACGAGAGCTTCAATTTGACAACATTCACGGTCCGTTTGGACCACCGGTGGTCCCTCAATCTCTCAAATATACCCCTTCACATCCCCATAATACCCGCTTTCGCTTACTCTTACTGATGACGTCACGAATGACGTCGCAGATGACGTGGCCATCTCTCAAATCGTGGTCTACACCCCGAGGGCTACAAGGTGTCACCTCACAGGACGCATTTGGTCCCTCAATCCCTCAAACACACCCCCACGCCCCCCCAAAATGCCCGCTTTCGCTAACACTCCTACTGATGACGTCACCAGTGACGTCACAGATGCCGTGGGCATACCTGAAGGCGTGGTCTATACCACGAGAGCTTCAAGATGACACCTCACACGACGCATTCGGACCAAGAGTGGTCCCTCAGTCGCTCAAATACACGCCTACGCTTCCCAAAACGCCCGCTTTCGCTGCTACGGCCAGACTGCGCATGTGCAAAATGATGAAACCAGACTAGACACCAGTCCAATCCGACGCTACTCCAAAAGAATGGCCAAAAATAAGGCCTCATCCGGCCCAATCGGACCACTATGGGTCCATATCGACTTCAAAATGTCCATTTCAGTGCCCTTTTTCTACTGCGCATGCGCAGAATGACTTCAGTGTCACCCCGCATCCGTCCAGTTGAACGCTCCCTTCACGAGTACTTCACGATGACACCTCACACGACTCAATAAAACCACTAGGGGCCCACTTAGACCCCAAAACGTCCACCCCGATCTGCCTGCTCAGTGCGCAACGAAAATGTCTATGAGTGGGTTTCCCATAAAGTTAAACATTGCATACCGCAACTGTCTATGCGTTGGGTTCCAGATTGGGCCTATACCACAACCGTATATAGATCTGCCCTCTGGTAGGTATATTAGGATATTTTCAGCCTTGGATTGTAGGATATGGTTCATGGTTTAGTGGAGGGAGCAATGTGACGGGAAGTGACCTTTGCCGGAACCATATTGAACTTGACCTCTGTGACCTCAACAACATTAGGTGCACAAAGGTCAAGCGGCATGGTTTCGTCCTTTCTATGCTATCGACGAACGCTCCCCCTCAAATTCCAATATTCCGAAAGCAGACTGGAAAAGCTTCCAAAACGATTGCCAAAGTCTAATACATGACGATATATTCAGTATTGAATTGGTCCATTTGCACCACGAATGGTCCCTCAGTCTCTCCAACACACCCCTATGCACCCCTAAAATGACCACTTTCGCTACCACTCGTACTGATGACGTCACAAATGATGTGGACATCCCTTAAGTCGTGGTCTATACCACGAGACCTTCAATTTGACAACATTCACGGTCCATTTGGACCACCGGTGGTCCCTCAATCTCTCAAATATACCCCTTCACATCCCCCTAATACCCGCTTTCGCTTACTTTTACTGATGACGTCACGAATGAGATCGCAGATGACGTGGTCATCTCTCAAGTCGTGGTCTACACCCCGAGGGCTACAAGATGTCACCTCACAAGACGCATTTGGTCCCTCAATCTCACAAACACACCCCCACGCACCCCCAAAATGCCCGCTTTCGCTAATACTCTTACTGATGACGTCACCAGTAACGTCACAGATGACGTGAGCATCCCTGAAGGCGTGGTCTATACCACGAGAGCTTCAAGATGACACCTCACACGATGCATTCGGACCAAAAGTGGTCCCTCAGTCGCTCAAATACACGCCTACGCATCCCAAAACACCCGCTTTCGCTGCTACGGCCAGACTGCGCATGTGCAAAATGATGAAACCAGACAAGACACCAGTCCAATCCGATGCTACTCCAAAAGAATGGCCAAAAATAAGGCCTCATCCGGCCCAATCGGACCACTATGGGTCCATATCGACCTCAAAGTGTCCATTTCAGTGCCCTTTTTCTACGGCGCATGCGCAGAATGACTTCAGTGTCACCCCACATCCGTCCAGTTGGACGCTCCCCCACGAGTACTTCACGATGACACCTCACACGACTCAATAAAACCACTAGGGGCCCACTTAGACCCCAAAACGTCCATCCCGATCTGCCTGCTCAGTGCGCAACGAAAATGTCTATGAGTGGGTTTCCCATAAAGTTAAACATTGCATACCGCAAATGTCCATGCGTTGGGTTCCAGATTGGGCCTATACCACAACCGTATATAGATCTGCCCTCTGGTAGGTATATTAGGATATTTTCAACCTTGGATTGTAGGATATGGCTCATGGTTTAGTGGAGGGAGCAATGTGACGGGAAGTGACCTTTGCCGGAACCATATTGAACTTGACCTCTGTGACCTCAACAACATTAGGTGCACAAAGGTCAAGCGACATGGTTTCGTTCTTTCTATGCTATCGACGAACGCTCCCCTTCAAATTCCAAATTTCCGAAAGCAGACTGGAAAAGCTTCCAAACGATTGCCAAAGTCTAATACACGACGATATATTCAGTATTGATATAGAGACCTTCAACAGAAATATTACCAGCAAACTGCTAACCATAGCACAAAGACATATTCCAGTTACGAATAAACACCTCAACAAAAACCCAGTGCCCAGGTGGAAGCAAGTGCATGGACAGAATATTGCGGCAAAGAAAAAAAGCACCCAGAATTTTTTTAAAAACGTCGGTTCCAGAGTAACCACAAAAGATATAAGGAACTGAAAAGAATACGGTAGTCGAAAAATCATTATGTTGGGAAGATTTTTGGGATGATTTTTTTTTTAAGTATGGAGTAAAATAAGACACATTCAAGCTAAAGCAACCAACATTATTTCTGTACTAAACAAAACAGTACGTCCCTGCGTTTACAACACCATAGGAGTGTGTGTTGCTTGTATGTTCACAAGTCCACATTAAGACACTAAACACGAACACGTTGAGTGTTTGTCGGTTGTATTTCATTAAATATTTTTTCTCTCCTTACCAATACTCAACACTTGTACACAAAAACAAAAATTCTTAGGCCTAACATCCAGAATTAGGGGGGGTGGTGTTGTATATAGTGTGAACAGAATCTATTGACGAAGAATATTTTTCTGACACTCTAAAATTACTGACCGGGTAAAAAAAGTTGAACATATTTTTAACACTAATTGCCTTGGTTATTTAAGGTAGTTTCTGCAACATGTCATCCACTCGCGTTTTTGTTAGTGGGTTTACTGAACCAGTTCTAGAAGCTGACGCTAGAAAATATTTTTTCCGTGAAGTCGAACTGACCGAGGTAGAGATTATTAAGGACGGCCGTCAGGTTGTGCTGTCATTCCCTAGTTTGGAGTTAGCCCAATCTGCTGTTAAAAAGCTAGATGGGAAGTCTTATAGAGGGGATGCGTTAACGGTTAGGTTAGCTGATGTAAGCGCCACTAATCCCTCTTCCCTTGAGCAAATGTTGGGTTTGCTGGATAACCTTGATGTGGAAACTCCTAGGATCTACAGGCGGGTCCGACGGATAATGTCAGCACTGGTTCCGCACAGGCACCCCCGGTGAGATCAACCAGCTCATCCGCTAGTTATGTTCGTGTAGATAGCCCTAAACTTCCTTGGTTCTCAGGGGAAGCAAATAAGGGAGATGCCAGCTATCCACAATAGAGATACGAGTTGTTATGTTTATCCCAGGACAAGGATTTTAGTAATTCTGCAGTCCTACAAGTAGTTAGAAGGTCACTTAAGGGTATGGCAGCAGATATTTTGTTGAACTTGGGTGACCGAGTTACAGTGCCGCAAATTATATCTAAATTTGACTCCATATTCGGCGTGGTAGATACTAAGGAGAAACTTTTAGAAGATTTTTATATGGCAAAACAGAAACCATCCGTGTCTGTAGCTTCATGGGGGTGTAGGTTAGAGGACCTTCTCATAAGGGCGCGTAGGCAGGGGAATATGTCAGAGATTGTATCCCAGGAGATGTTGAGATCAAAGTTTTGGAGTGGTTTTCAAGTTGAAAAGTTTAAAAACGCCACCAGGCACAAGTTTGACGCTGGCGCAGACTTTGAAGAGTTGTTGATTACAGCTCGGGCAGTAGAGCATGAAGAATCGTCAATGAAAAGTTTGGGTGGTAAACAGGGTTCAATAGGTACACCAGCAGTACATCATCAACAGATTGGCCTAGATTCATCACTTAGTAAGAAAATCGATGAAATTCTTAAACAGCTTCGCTCTTTGGATGATAGGGTTCAGAAGCTAGAGAAAATGCACACAAATCCACAAATTGGCTCGCAAAACGCAGCAAGTCCTGTTTTTGATGTTAAACGTAACGTTCCACTCTTTCAAGTTTTTCCTAATGGGACGTGCTACAGCTGTGGCGATCCCAATCCGTTTATTAAACAATGTCCATTAAGGAGCTGAATGTTATTGTTTTATCAAGATGACTTTTGTGGGTAGTATGTTTACCCACTCCGTGACTTTGTTTTTTTCCCCTGTTTATTGCTTACTGGGAAAAGTGTTTTCATACAGTTTTTAGTGCAATTAAACATTGCTATCATTGGTAGTGTGGTCGGCTTATTATATCTCGCCACCCCTTAGTATATGTGTGGGCCACTTAGATGTAGTAGTCCTGTAGTTCAGTTGACTAGTCCCGGCATGCAAGGATGAAATAGACCTGCATGTGGCGTGTGGTATAGTACAGTGTTATCCGTGTAGCTAGATAAGTTACTGGTGTTTGTAGAATGATGGACTCGTCCCGGCATGCAAGGATGAAATAGACACGCATGTGGCGTGTGGTATAGTCCAGTGTTATCCATGTAGCTAGATAAGTTACTGGCATTTGTAGTTTGATGGACTCGTCCCGGCATGCACGGATGAAATAGACCTGCATGTGGCGTGTGGTGTAGTCCAGGGATTTCTATGTAGCTAGAAAAGTTACTGGTGATTGTGTAGTTTATTGCAGATGGACAATGAATATTCTTGTGAAGCACGTCCTGTTTTACCATTTTGTAGGTTTAAGGTCCTTAAGGTCCTTATCCAAATGTGTTAGGACGATGGTATTATTTGCATAGAATCCTATGTTTTAAATGATTGCTACGAATTTTTACAAATGTGTATGTAGACTGCATTTTGGTAGGGTAGTACGGTAGATTAGACCTGGAAGATAATAGAAATCTAAAAAAAGTTAGTTTTTGGTTGTGTGTGTTTTCGTTTGTCTACAAATGTTGGAGACAACATTTATCTGTGGGGGAGCACTGTGTAGTAGTGAGATCCACATCCCTTAAGATATGTAGTGGTCAGCTTAATATATCCTGACCACCCCAGGTAATAAGTTCCATATGGACTAGGCTGGAACCTTTGTCCCCTATTTTTGGCATGAACTGTTCTATGCATGCAGGTAAAGCTTACCTGTGTGATTGAATACAGGCATTGTATCATTCTGGATGTATTAGCCACCTTGGTAGGACAGTTGGACCACCCAGTCGGTGTTTTGTGCAAAACATGGCCTGTTTTGCCAGGTTAGTGTTTATTTAGTTCATATTGCCATGGTATATTATTTGCAATTACGCTTTGGTTATATTTCCCGAGGTATGTATTTTGTGTAAAGATCGTTTAACCAGTTTTACCGTAAAATTATAGAATCAGACAAATAATTTCAATGTCTTGGATATTTATGTCTGAACGTAGGAGTGTTCTTTCCCAGTACATGCATATAATTCTTGAGGGCTATATATTATTTAGCTACATTTGACGTTGTTGTTGCTGCCGACAGATTCACATGTGCTTTCGCGACCATGGGATGATTTCCCGACAACCGGGTATTGTAATTTCGAATTTACGAAGCTTAAAAATTCAGTTTCCGAAGCTTGAAAATTCAGTTTCCAACACACAAATTGAGTATAAATATTTTGGTGAAAACTTTTGATTTTTTACTCAAAAAAATTGAGTTTTGATCTGAAAAATTGAGTTTTAAAACTCAATCTACGAACCGAAATTCGGTACGTAGAACTGACGTGTATGAATCCCTGCATTGAGTTTGGAGGGAAAGTTCAAACCTGAACACTGGCTGTCATATATGTGGAGGAGTTGAAAGTAAGATACATTCTAATTTTAATTAGCAATTGCTTAAGATGAGTTTGTTATTTATTCAGTGGGTGGCACTGAACAAATGTATAACTACACATAAAAAAAATGGTTTTCTAAAAACAAAACGAAAACTTTGTTTTACATGTAGATATTAAATCTGGAAAGATCTGTAAGCTTATTCTAGAATTTTGATGTGTTTCTAGAAATAAATATATTTTCTTGTAATTTCATAAGACATAAGTGGACAAATACGTAGTCTTTAATATCTAACTCATTACCCCAAAGTTATTTAGGCTGCTAGCTTTCAGATTTACCTTCAATATTTAATGTATTGGAATCACTAATTCTGATTTTTAAAAAATATTCTAGGACATTAAATGTCATTTTCTTATTGCAAGAAAAATAATCAGTTCATGGGGTAAAAATCTTCAAAATTTATGAGTTAAATTTTCTCACCCCATGGACAGATTATCTTTCACAAAACAAGAAAATGACAGTTTCAGTCCCAAAATATGTTGAAGAATTCAATGTAGAACATCAATATGTAAGCTATCATCACAAGCAAAATTTGGGTAATTTATCTTGGATAGCAAAAAAATCAATTATCATTTATGTAGCATGTTTGTAAAAAAAATGGTTTTACATCCATATTAATTAACATTCATCACTCATTTCACCACAGCCTTCCAAGTTTGGTTGAACTATTTACAATTTCTCGGGGAATACATGTATCTCACAAGTTGATAAAAATAATCTGTTTTCCTTGGTATGTAATACTAGTATACTAGTTATGTGCTAAAAATAATTATATCTTATTCAGTGCAAAGTTAGTATTGTTTAAGCTTACATATTGCTGGGAAACAAACAAGTTCACCTATACATGGCCAAATAGAATGTAAGTGATCAAATTGTCTTCATATGGTGACCTTAGGGTTCTTTGGACCGTCAGATTATATGTACCTTGAACCCTTCAAACATGTCATATGAATTTGTAATTGTATACATTGAGAAACAGTAGCTAGGGTTCACTACAACTTATATGGACAATTGTGAAGTAGACATTTAGATGACTTCAGTGAAAAAATAGCTCTTTAAAAGGTAGAATGAAGTATACTTGCTATGTTGATGTGATTCTATGGGTCAGTTAAGATTTTTCAGATATATCATAACTTACATTTGTTTTGTTTTACAGCTTGAAGATTGAAATACCAGAAGTGAAGAGAAACAGAAATAAAAGAAGACATTTTGAAAATGCAGACCCATGCTCTCTTCAATGTGGACTGGACATATTAACTCTTACATTATGATTTTTCGAGAAATAACAGAGTACTGAATGATACAGGCCTTCATATATGGAATAATATAGGGAACAACACATAGAAAATATTAAAATAACTGAATCTTTAATATCTGAACTGAGAGGAGTATAACATGGACTGATTGTGAATCGAACGGAATTGATCCATGAACTGGCTTCCAATGAATGTGGAGTCACATGTTTTTCTCTGCAGTACCATGAACACTGTTATAAATAGACTTTGAAATGTGGGATAGGGAGTACCGGTATGCCATTTGACAGAATATTCTTTAATTTTAGGTGTGTAGCAATCCATTGCCTCCAAATGCTTTTAAACCGAACCTTGAAAGACTAAAAGGACTTAAATATTAGGCCAAAAAAATGTGATACCATGTAATACAACATCCTGCGGTTTTTTTCTCTCTCTAAATTATTTTCTTCAGCTTTTTTTTCAAATCCACCATTTGTTATGCTGGAACTGATTTCAATAGACAGAATAAAAATGATATGACATGCAAGTGCTTCCCAGTTATTTATAGGACATACAGTCATTCAAAATGAATTTAGGTTTCCTGTAACCCTACGAACTCATATTTTTGTGATAAATATAAATCAGCATCACTGTTGTTGCACTTTCTCTTCCACAAGACTGAGGTTAATAAATCCTTTCAGTAATAATCATCTACACATCTACACAATCATCGTCCAGTTCCATATCAGTTGTAAAACCACTCTAGCGCTAGGTGCACCCACTTCAATTATGCATCAAAGCGAAGAAGCCAAGGGACATCTCTTTTGGGATTTGATTTGACTGGGTTCGCGCAGATGGTAATAAATATAATTTTGAAATTCACAAGTTGGAAATCATCTGCATGAATGCAGTCCAATCAAACCTCGACAGAGATTTGCCTGGGTGTGTTTGTCTCGGTATATGAGAACAGTGGTAACATCATTCACTATACGCCGACATCAAATATATCTTCTCTTCAGTGCGCCTGGTGTTCGTTTTCGCACACTGATTTAAATTGTTAATTTCTGTGAGATGCGTCTAGGAAATTTCGTCCGGTGTGCTCGGGAGCAAATAAGCCACAGATGCATCTTTGCTGAAGCCTCGTCCTGGTGTTAGTTTTAAGAAGGTCCACATGAATATCTAGCGATATTCAACCGGACATGTGCGGATAGATGGGAGCTTTTATAAGAGATATTCTTACTCTTAAATTTGCAATCAACGAATAACTGGCCATTACTAAAGGTGAAATCCGCTTGTCTTATGTATTTTGTTCCCAGGCTTTATTGGTATTGTTCGCATTTGGTAAAAAGATTATGTTCGGTATTGAGTGAGTGAGTGAAGTGAGTCGATCCTAATCCTTCCGTCGGCAAAATAAGGAGAACCATTGACATTAGAACCTTGATTTTTGGCATGAAGGTGCATTAGCGGACCGTTACCAGCAAGTTCTGAACTGACCTACTTTTGATGAAAATTTCTGGTGATTTTTGATGAAAATCACTGGTGATTCTGACTTGAGCTGTGCCCATCTTAATTTAAGCAGGATTTCAACTTTGGGGGGGGGGAGGTTTCAAGAGTTCAGTTCGCGTCGGGAGTCCTAATTCCTTCCGTACTTCGTTGGTCCTGTGACGTTTAGTCACACTGCCATGTGATGCATGCAAATACTGCAATTATGGCTTTCCGAAACGGTATGATTAACTTTCAGCCATTGTAGCATGTATAGTCGGTAATGTTTTCCATAGAGTTGCTTTCTGAATGCTATTAAGCTTCTTT
The DNA here is from genome assembly GCA_036873755.1 of Hanleya hanleyi. Taxonomy (NCBI): domain Eukaryota; kingdom Metazoa; phylum Mollusca; class Polyplacophora; order Lepidopleurida; family Hanleyidae; genus Hanleya; species Hanleya hanleyi. The sequence goes on along the minus strand of JAVTVY010057287.1, from coordinate 14,027 downwards.
ATGAAACCTTGAAAACGAGAACAAAAGTTGGGATTGTTTTTTTTTTTTCAAGCAAACAGTTTGTCTCCAGGTAAAGAAACGTATAATCGCGTTTGCATTCTGCAAAACGTAATCGGCGATCCAACGGCTACATTTGCCAGTACCGGTATGTATTTCAATCTACGCAGTTTCGGTTGCATACGCTCACTTCTGTATTTAACAGTTAAGTCATTTCGTATATCTGAGAAGAAACTGACCTCAGAGATGAGGCAATAATAACCATTTAAGGATAACCATAACCATAAAAAGGATAATATGGGATAGAACCGAAAATGCTTTCTGTTGACGAATTGCAACGGCTGGCAAATTGATCACTTGATTTGGAAGATTCGCCATATCTATATCCGATTTTAATTCTGGTATTTCTTCTATCTTGAGGAGATGCTCATTTCGGAAATATTTAGTTTGATGAAGATTTCCTCGTATTTCATGGCGAACACATTACTGGAAAAGATACCGTGTCGATTCACCGGCGGGGAATTTTCCGTGAGATGCCGACACGTAGATTTGGTCACGTTCAGTGAAAGTTCAGCAATTAATTTTAAATCTAAGTACATTCCCCATGTTTCTTGTATTATAGGATCATGAATGTAGCATAGGATCGTGAATATAACACTTCTGCAGAACATAAAAAATCGAGATAATGGTCAAAAACTCAGATTGACTTTCCATGCCTTGTTGGCACACGTTACTCGAATGAACATGTTCCAGACATTGTAGAAAAACATATATTAAAAATATGATAAAACGAATATTTTTATGAGCCTAGAAGTCGAATCAATTCCTTTTTTAAATTTTGTAACCCCATTTGTTTAACCACAGTAATGCCACATTATTATGACCATGTATTTGTCTGTAGTATATCCGTGATCATAATACATTATACTAATAGTACATCTTTTAATTTTTTAAATGGAGATAGCCCTTAAATTCTACAGCAGACCATAACTCGTGCCTTTTCATTCCCGAATATTCTTTCCGAATACAGTGGAATTCATTAAATGTTTTTCTCGTAAGCTCGCACGTGTGTTATAACATTTACGGATCAACGTCACGAGAGGCATTATGGGATAGAACTTAGAAGAACTTTTTTATTGACACATCAACGCAGTCAGCAGACTGGTAATATAGTCATACAAATAAGAAGAACAAGTTGCCAAACATGACAAGATGAATACAAGAGGAATAAAAGCAATATTCACATGACGCAAAGCTGACATAATTCAATAACCTTAGGCCCTATCAATCTGACACATGTATATATACTATTAGCTTGATATGATCCAGATATTTCACACTGCATGAATGACTTTATTGATCTCGCAGCTTTTCGCAAGCAAGCAAGAATTTGGCAGTTTTAATAAGCGTATCTGTGCAGCGGTTTCCCAGAATAAATTTAAGCTTCGCTGTGTTACTTAGAGAATGGAAGTTGGTACCCAGATTAGAAATTGATTCGAAAAAGTTTTTTCTCAGTGTAATATATTTAGGACAGGTCAGAATAAAATGATGTTCACTCTCAATGACATTACTTGGACACTGTTTACAAAGTCGGTCACTCCTATTTAACTGTTGGTATCGACCGCGTTCAATTTCCAACCTGTGTGCACTTATTCTGTATTTGCAAATAACACTTCTATATTGTCTATTAGCTAAGACGTCGGGATAAATTGGTCTACAAAACAGGCTAGACATTGAAGATAAGACAGTAAGCTTGTCAGATGACTGAATATATGAAATAGTTTCCTGCATTTCAATGTCCTTAAGACGCTGCACAATGCAACCAATCTCGACGTTCGTTGTAGGAAATTGCTCATTGAACACATATTTGAATCCACAGGTATCGAGGAGATTAGAAATATACTTAGTCCAGGAACTACAATCGATTGTGTCTAGGTACACGTCAGATACCAGAGAGCCCGGACTTTCCAGTATGTGCGCCCAGAACCGCACCATGCGTTTCAAAATATCAAATTTAAGAGGAAGTCGGCCAAGTTCGGATCTACATGCTGTGTTCGTACTTTTGGAATGTACTCCAAGCAATTCTTTGATGAATTTTAGATGTACATGCTCGAAGCCATCTGAATCTCTAAAAGTGTCTTTGACACCCCAAACTTCACTGCCATATAAAAGTATTGGTTTTATTAATGTGTCGAACAACTTTTCGGATAGTTTACAACCTGTATTGTTGTCTAATAATTGCTTCATTTTGAAGCATGCTTTCAACCCTTTGTTACGTAGGTTCTCTATAGCCAGTGAAAAGTTACCATTGCTTTTAAGAATTATGCCTAAATAGGTATATTGCTTGACAATCGACAGGGAATTGTCATGTATTTGGAATGAAATATTACGCGGCAGCTTGTTGGCGTTGAAAAGCATGACCTGCGATTTATTGATATTAACTCTCAGTCGCCATTTATTGCAATATCTCTCAAGAATATCTAGTTTACTTTGCAAACCTGCAGCAGTGGAGGACAGTATGACAATGTCGTCAGCATAACAAAGAATATTAACAGTGGATTTGCCGATGCATACTTCACCGCACTGATCATTTTGTATTTCACTAATAAGGTCGTTAATAAAGATATTAAAAAGTAGGGGACTGAGTACATCTCCCTGTTTAACACCCACAGTGGATGGAAAGAAGGGAGAAAGGCCATGTGGGAATTTCATTGCAGAATATGTGTCGGAGTACATGCTTTTGAGAACTGCATATAGTTTGCCACTAATACCCAAATTCAAAAGTTTGTATAGAAGACCCTCTCTCCATACCGAGTCAAAAGCTTTATGTAGATCGATAAAAGAGCAGAATAATTTCCGCTTATGTTGTTTTTCATGATCTATAATATTACGAAGTGTGAGAATATGGTCCATTGTACGGCTATTATCAGTAAATCCAATTTGGTTTTTGTGAATGACATCATGCTCAGTACAGAATACATTTAACCTACCCAAGATAATTTTGTTAAAAAGTTTAGCCAAAGCGCTTGTCAGCGTGATACCTCGATAATTAGACGGATCATTTCTGTTACCTTTTTTATAGAGTGGGATGATCAAGCCCATATTCCACGCCGAGGGGAAAACACCCGTGGTGAAAATCACATTGAATAGCTTATGAAGAGATGGGGCAAGAGCAGAAATTCCGCATTTAAGCATTTCATTAAGGAGACTATCACTGCCCCCAATTTTACCAGTTTTTAATGTTTTTACTGCTTCTGTAATTTCGTTAAGTGTAATAGGGCTATCGAATACAGTGCGATCTTGTGAAGCATTAGATTCCAAACTGATCTTTTCAGACATTATCCGGTCATGAAGTTCAGAAACATTCTCACAATTATTAGTCGATAACTTTTTGAAATGATCAGTAAAAACAGAATGGTCAAGACTATCAGCTACAGATGCATTTTCCTTTTTCAAGTATGACGTCGCCGCCAAGGCGAAGGTCACAGGACCCGGGGCCAGTCTCTATGTATCCCAACGTTATTAATAGAGACGGGTATCCAGTCTACCAATTGTCCAGCGGAGAGCGACCCCTGGTGGCGAGGTTGGGAAAATAATGAGAATAAAACACATAAGGACGCAACACGAAAGTCTGAGAAACAAACAAACGTGTGAGCATAAATATAATCGTAGAAAATGAACCATAATCTCGTTCTACTGAGAGTCCAGCCACGGGATTTCTCGTTTTCTGCCGAAGAAAATACGAAACAATGTCTGTGAATATTTGACCAAAAACATGGGTACCATTCGTGTCCGATCCACCGTCTGTTCACCGATCGGCCCGTCACCGTCTGTGACACATCTCATCGGACCGGAGTGGCGGTGAAAACATCATGCGCATATGGGAGGGGTACCGGAGCGGTGCCGGCTGTGTGCACAGACGGTGCCGACGTGGGGAATTTACGTGTGTATGAAAGATCATCCGCAGACGTTTTGAAGACCGTTGAATTTTTTTTTAATGTTTTCACAAAGTTTTGACAAAATTCAGCGGAAACATTTCGTAAATGTTATCAAACCATTACATACATGTACGTATGGTGGCCGAGAGCTGCCACATAAAAAAATGCCCCTCACTTCCACACAAAAATTTCTACACCGTAGAAAAAAAAGGGGGGGGGGAATAAAAAAAAAAAATAATAATAAAAAGGTTAATAAAAAGATATTTTTTTTGTGATTTTATTTTATATAAATTATTCTGTGTAGAATTCTGTGTGTGGGCACATTTTTCATGTGACAGCTCTCGATCGGCCACCATTCTGGTTTGAAGGTTGGAGCATCGGCCTCTTATTCGCTCCTGCTGTTTTTGTTTCTGTAGTTTGTGACTGTTCTTTTATATGTCAAACTGTTTTCTAAGAAATTCTCCAAATATTTTAACAACCATCCATTTCGATAATTAATGCAAATATCCAGGTCACCATTACAGCATAATAACATGATTGACAAGTATTATTTTTGCAGTGATTATGTACGGTGCACAGATACCATAACATATATCTTCATGGGCTTCTGTTCAAACACAACCTGTTTCTTTGGAAACGGGAGATTAAGTTCATGACTGGATAAACAAACAGGTGTCACGCGTTTTGAGAGTGTGTTTATGAAAATCACGTGACCTCTAGGTCAGGCCCTACTGGGGGTCCTAGAATCCGTGTTCCGTTTTCTATTCAATTCCAAGGATGACGTCACCAATATGGGACGTCATGCGCATATATGTGAGTTGAAAAGGTCGGTGTGTGTAGTTCTGGGTCAGTCGAGCCATTTGCTTCGAGAAGAGAGGAAGTGGAGATTTGACATTTTCACAGCTTGAAAAAACACAGTGACATTGCTTTTGAGTTTTCAAAACCAGTGAAAGAAAATGAACAACCAAGTAAAGATTATTCTCTGGTGTGTACCCAGAAGCTGTTCAACTGCCTTTTCCAAGGCAATCTCCAAACAAGAGAATTCGAAGGTACGGAGCCTATACATTTATATTGTTGAATGTTGTTGCTATTTGTTTTAGTAGGACGTTTTTTTTTGTTACGGATGTTTTTTTTTCTTGGGAGGGGGGAGAGGGTGGCGGCACACAGAAATTTCTCATAATCAAGTGGTAGGTTCTGCCTGATATACGTTCAATGTAAATAATTATCATCTCAATAGCTAGGAAAAATAAAATAGAATTTTAGTTCTCTGTTCTATTCAGTTTGACACTTGGCGAACAGTCATGATTTTGTGGTTTAGTGTGTTACTTTTATATCCACCATATATTCATGCATCGGATAAAACGCTTCCCCATCCCATCATGTCGATCCCCTTTCCCCAAGCGCAGACTGTCAACAATTTTTAAGCATAAGTACTCCTGCACTGACTTGACCTGGCCTCTTCCAGGAGTTTTAGCTAGCAATGGGTCTTGGAAAAAGGAGACTCCCCCCTAACCTTCTGAAATTGAACATGATGGAGACAGAGATGAGACTCCCTGTTTTCAGCAAAACCCTGAAAAATGAAGAAGTGGGGCTCCCGGTTTCAAAATTCTACCTTAAAGACTGCCGCTTCCTCTTCTTGTATATTTTCGGTGGTTGATTGGGGGGGAGATGGATGGTCCTATTTTGTCAAATTAAATTGGTCAATTTGAGGTGAATGACCTGCAAGGAACAGTTGAAATGCCAGTACCAGAAATGATGTGAAAAAAATCTGTTGGCTGTTCTGATGATCATGATGTCAATTTTCATAAATGCAAAGCTACTTACCATGAATCATAAAAAAAGGAACTGAAAAAGTTTTGGGCATTTTGCTAAAAAAAAAGGATAAAAGCAAAAACTTAATTTGTTCTCATTTTTCGTGGGAAGTGTCATGTAAGGATCTTCAAATCGTGAAGGCCATGTGTAATACAGCTTGTCGGGTAGTTTTTCTAAGTAAGTTTAACAAGGTTCCTTACTGTAGTCACCTATTGTGTTTTCCTTACATGACAAACAGGCCTTTTACGTTCTGATTAAAAGGCCTTGCTTTCCATCACCATCCAAGGGAATTCAAATAGATCCCCGTCATCCAAATCTACAGGAATGGAAAGCTATCATTTCTATATACCGATCATGCTAAAAAGAGCGTGGAACTACCCACGCGGAGCCTAATTGGGCATCAGGATGGTTCTGTGGTGCACTTTGCTCAATTATAGGGTTTTTATGTGGTATAAAATGTAAATTTTGGTATATCACATGTGACATTTGTCAGAACTGTGCGCGACACTGAATTTTCTTCTCACTACATGTACATAGCTTTATTAAATATAAATAACGGGAAGAGAACAAGGCCTGTGTAAAGGTTTCTGGTTTCTGTATATCACCAAAAGAAGCCTTCACATGCTGGTGGGGTGAGTGCAGGCCTCATTCTTACACCGGAATGTACATATTTGATTCCCATAATTTGATCATGTGGTAGGCTATTTATGAATAATAACCTTAGATCCTCAAAGATTCTCGTTTGGGTGGATTACCATGAATTTGGATGAAAAACAAAACCTGGTGCAGTAGGGGGGGACGGGACAGAGGAGTGGGCAGGTTGAATTTTAAAAACAAGGCCTGTTGGAGTAATTGGGGATAGGGCAATGTGGACAGGAGGAAAAATAGATATATACCGGTACCGTAAATATATATATAAATAGGATTGATTGTAACAATACCAGGATACGAATTATAAAATGTTAAGGGCAGCCATTTCAAGGCCACCCAAGGCCATGCACAAGCCAATGTCTTTGTATGCCCTCCCTGTTTGCCTTGGTGCCCCTTTGCAAATTCTAGGTAATTAGATGCAAGGGGCCGATTTCATGAAACCTCACTTGAGGCAATTTTCGCACTTGAAAGTTGAAGTGCACTTGAAAACCTCCCTTGACTTGAGTTTTTGCTTTTCATGAAAGTTCACTTGAACCTGAAATGGCACTTGAGTTCAAGTGTGGTATGACCTCCCTTGAAAACCGCACTCGAAATAAAAACGTACTTGAAATGACCAATACGACGGGAGATGGTGTCGAAAAATAAGTTTTTTCCATGTGCCCATGCATCATAATACACGTAGGGGCATTGTTCTTCATCTCATAGGTCCAAAAGTGGCACAGACATATTTATTTGACACCTGAAATTCTACCGATCGGCTCCGACCCATCAAGAATTTTGAGCATGCACTTGAATCTGAGGGGGTACTATTTTTTACCAAATCGCACAAAAGAGCTCCAAAAAGGTCACTTCAAACATCACTTGACCAAGTGCGACCAAAAACGTTTCGTGAAACACAACTTGAGATTTTTTTGAAGTGCACTTGGTCAAGTGCGAAAATCGCCCTTGAAAAAGTCAAGTCAAGTGAGGTTTCATGAAATCGGCCCCTGCAAGGCCAAAGTGGCCTTGAAATGGCTGCCCTTAACATTTTATAATTCGTACCCTGCAATACTTTTTACAAGTGCATGTAAATGTTTATATTTTTCTGTTTATCAATTCTATTTTATAGACAGTGATGGAACCATTTTCTGAAGCATATTATTACGGAGAGGAGCGGATCAGTACGAGATTTGAGCAAGACACCCCTAAAGATAACTTGACCTTTAATGATCTCAAGGAGTCACTAGAGAATGACTATAATGGTGAGATTTCTTGGGGAAATTATGGCTGCTGTGAATATTGTCCTGTTTATGTGGTTAGATCAAGCTTCATGGAAGTACCATTTCTACATTTGTCCCTTTTTCGATGTAATCGTGTTGTAAGTATCAATATAAGATTTATACATAAACAGGATAGGTAAACTTATAAATGCATGCATATCAATGTTAAATTATGCTGAAGTAGTTTTGACTTCTGATGTACGTGTAATCCACCTAGTCGATCGAAGATCCTAAAAATATCCTTCCGTTTCTTACTGTGTACTCTACAATTGGGGAGGGGTTGGGAGTACTATTGGACCTGTAAAACTGGAATAGGCTTCCATGAAGGTTGACATGTGTTGTTGGTGTTGTTCCCTTTTTGATACAATGTAACAATAGACCAGCTGTGTATTGTTGTGATGTCCTTAACCTTGGACGCCTGGTCAGTAAGCAACAGAATTTTTATCTGAGGTGTTATAAGCGCTGTACCTACATGCACTGCAGGTATGAATAGACAGCCATGTTAATTGCTACCTCTTGCCGATATTCTGTAGAACTAAGATCTTATGAAATCAAAAGTGATTATGATGTCATTTCAGCAGAAATTGTTTGGTATTTTTGATCATATTCTCGACTTTATTCATTCTGGTGATCTTTTCTTTCTGTTGAAAAGTAGTGGAAAATCAGGCATCCAGACTACGGGCTTTTGCAACTATTGTTTTCTCGTGTCTTCTGTCGGGAGATGTTTGGTGTTGGTTTATACTGTACATGTAGTGTATACACTTACTAATATGATTAACACACCTGTATATTTTACTACATACAAAGTGTCCTCTGTTTGGAGTATATGCTGCATTGTGTAGTTAAGATAGTGTTTAATGAAATCGCCCTCCCTTTGTCAACACTTTCAGAAATCACCCTCCCTTTGTCAACACTTTCAGATCTTCAGCTTGTCCACTTCTTGCCAGTGTCAAACTTTTTAACTTAAGGGATTATTATCGCTTAATCCTAATTACAAATCTCCCATCTCAAATTTGTCAATATCTGTTAATCATAGTTTTAAGTTGGAATGATAAATTTGAAAATCCATGATCCCCCAAATGTGCCTCCAAAGTTTGAAGATCCTTCATGGAGAACAAATTTGAACAATGCTACAACTTTACTGAATAGCAAGGACTAACCTCTAGATTTCAAATCATTACATAATATCCAGTTTTGAGGATGACACACACATGAATTTTTGTCAAGCTCTTAGATTTGCTCATACTCAGTTGATGTAGCATACTTATTTTGGTGGGAAAGTTTAATGTTGGATATTTGGACATGTTGGATGTAAATTCATCTGTCAGCTGATTATCGACAACATTCACATATGATATCCATGACCATTTCCATGCTGTCCCCTTCAAAAAATCCCATAGATATATTGGAGAAGATCCAGCTTGGCCGTACCAGACAGAGGATATTTGTATGTACATTCTTGTGTAAATTTGAGCACTGAATCACTATTAACGGGTCTGTCACACAATTTAACTTTTCAGAGCCATTCTGTGTCATGAGCTAGCTCTCCCTGTTTCAGATCTCTGATGGGACGATCAGAGATGGTTCTGTGATTCTGGTGTAGTAAGTAAGTATGTGACCACACAGTTTCTTCCAGATCTCGATCTTCATTGTTTTCTTCACTCCTGACATTGAGACTGCTCCGAACCAAGGCACATAGAGTGTTGTCATGTGCCATCTCACTGGAGAGTGTCGTTTTTATATGCATTGTTTACAGTTCAGTTGTACAACTGAAAATGAACTACATATACACAGGCTATTTAACCTGGTACATGTATTGTGCATACAATTTTGCAATTTAATATGAGAAAAGTGGACGAATTGTGAACAACAGGCCCAGCTGTGAGTTGGCGTTTACAAACTTGCAGTTGAATTCTCAATAACTGATCATGCCTAATGCTTCTATTTTATTTTCACAGTTCTTGCTGGAGGTACACTATTTCTAAATGCAAATTATTCTATGCTGCTAAAGAAACTGTCTTTTGACCATAGACTAACAATTTTATTTAAAGAGACTTCTCATTGATCAATGCCTAGATGTAATGATTATTCAAATACTCTGATTTTCAAATACTCTGATGTTAGATTAAACAAGTGTAAGTTCCTAAGACGTCTAAGTCAATTGCCTGTGACCACATCCACATGGCTTTATATTCTATTTAAAATGAGTAATTTTATCTTCAAATTTATAATAACTCTTTGGCAGCATACTTTCACCAAACTTAATATTTTCCATTAGTTTTCAGGCCTCTGAGCTTGAATTTCAAGAACTTCCTCTGTGCCTCTGTCAAAGGGGGGACAACTCCCGCTGGAGACTGTATTTTATAGAGTTCCTCAGAAGCAAAGATATTTAATTCAGGTGCTTCTCAATGTTCAGCATCACCCAGTATCACAGCAGGGGTTATCATCCCTATTCAAGCTGCATTGAAGAAATGCTGGAGTCCATGCAGGATGTGATATGCTGAAGGACGAGTGTGGAAAAATATTTACCAAACTGAGCGAGTAAATATGGGGAATATTACGTCACCACAGGTACCTGACTTGTTACATTGCCTTTTTTCAGATTACTCGGTCATCTTCGCCAAGGACATGGCTTACTACCTCAGTAATCACATAGACCGTTTGAACGAGGTTCTGCCTGAGGGATACAAACACACATTCTTGATCCGTCATCCTCGGAAGACAGTCTCCTCCCTCTACAAGGCATCGCTCAATGTTGAAGCCACAGGTGAGCCATTGAGTAGTTTGAGCTACTTACATGTTAACTAGATTGTGCTGTGAAGTGCCAGTCATGGTTCCTGTTGCTTCAATGCATTTTGCTGAGAAGCAACAGGAACTTGAAAATGTGATATCTAGCACTGTAACTTGTCTTTATTGCACCATGTAAGCATCCTGTCTGTGTCTTGTGTGCTGTCCTCAGTGTTTTATAGGGTGGAGGGTGTCTGGTTTCATGCTGCTTCAAAGATTTCTTTTTGCTCACTTTAAAGTGTCTGTTAAACCTGCCATTGTCTGCACAGTTTCGCAGGTGTATGTTGTTTCTACTTGGATCATAATACTTGGGCTATTTCCTGAGTTTGTGGCACACCAATCTGATTAAAAACTCAGACTTAATAAACGCTCCTCTTTTGGACAGGTCGCTAATTAAGATCTGGGACAGTCTGTATCTTAAATCTGTCGTGCATGTCAGACTGGCGACCAATCACAGTCCAACTTCAATGGGCGTATAGGTGCCTATCCGATTATTTCTTTAGTGAACGAGGCGCAGAAAAATCCAACCCAGGCGGCTGACGAAGTTCTTGCTAATCACCGAAGATTATTATTTGCTTTGGATAGGCACTTATTCGCCCGTTGAAGTTGGGATGTGATTGGTCCCCAGTCTGACATGTGCAACAGAATTAAGATACAGACTGTCCCAGATCTTAATTAGTGACACATCCGATAGAGGAGCGGTTATTAAGTCGGATTTGATTAGATTTTGGTGTGTCTCTGTGAGCATGCGTACGTCCTTGTCCAGTGTCAGTCTGTCTACTTGTATATGTATATACAGCCCTTGTCTGCCAAATATCTGGAGAACAGCTGGATGGAAGCTTCATTGGAATGGTCTCCTTGCCTGATCAGCTTGTCCACATAACATTTCTACCCCTCAGACTATCAGGCTGCGGGGTCTTGTCATCGCACGGCATCAACATTCAGTATTTTCAGATGCGCAGCTTTGTTTTGGATACTTATTGCCACAATCATTTTCTAGCACCTTCCCATAAATACTGCGCCCACTCAAGGCAAGGTGGGATATTGGGGAGACAACCAGCATAGGCTTCATGCTAAAGCGGCAAATCAAGGGTCGAAGCGGAAACTCTTTTTTAATAATTAGAGTTGAGAGGAGACCGAACAGGTTCATTCTGTCTTAGGACCTTGACATCTGATACGTTCTGTTGAAATGCACTTGGATTGAGGTCATGGAGAAAGTTTCTATGGACCTGGAATGCTCCTGGAAATTTGTCTTTTACATGTTGGAATAAAAACTTCACGTATGAAGTTGAATACTATGCATGCACACATTGTTATTCCCCTGAAAATTTTCACCTATTTAATAGGATTTACTATTCTTCTTGAAAACCATTGGTGTGAAAAAAGACTGGCATGACTCTGAGCAGGTGGATTATCAATTTTTTATACGCCCGCCCAAAAGGCGGTCGTATTATGTGATGGCGGTTTCCGTCCGTCTGTCCGGTTCTCGTGTCCGGTCTATATCTGGGACAGTTTCCTATCCACAGCTCCAATTTTTGGTGAGTGGATACCCTACGGGGAGACGATATGTCGCGTACCAAAATGAAGGTCGAGGTCACAGGTCAAAGGTCACTGGCCTAAAAAACAGAAAATCACTGAAGTGTTCGTGTCCGGTCTATATCTGTGAACGATTTCTGTCCACAGTTGCAATTTTTGGTGAGTGGATACGCCAGGTGGAGACAATGTGTCGCGTACCAAAATTGAGGTCGAGGTCAGAGGTCAAAGGTCACTGTTGCCAAAAATCAGAAAATCATTGATCGTTGACAGTTTTCTATCTACAGTTCTAATTTTTGGTGAGTGGATGCCCTAGGGGGGAACGATGTGTTGCATATTAAATGTAGGTCAAGGTCAGAGGTCAAAGGTCAGTGTGATCGAAAAATCAGGAAATCGTTGAAGATTTCTATTTTTTGTGAGTGGATTCAATAGGCGGAAATGAAGTGATGCATACCAAAAATTAGGTCAAGGTCAAAGGTCACCGACCCCAAAATTAGGAAATTATTAAAAATAACATTTTTTGTGTCAGTAGATACATTAGGGGACACAATGTGTCACATACCAAAATGTAGGTCACGGTCAAAGGTCAAGGTCACTGTGACCCCAAAATCGTGAAATTGTTAAAAATCATGACTTTTTGTGTTCATTGAGAAATTGAGGGGAGACCGTTTGTCATGTACCAAAATTTAGGCCAAGATCCATTAGGGGACACAATGTGTCACATACCAAAATGTAGGTCACGGTCAAAGGTCAGGGTCACTGTGACCCCAAAATCAGGAAATCATGAAAAATCATGATTTTTTGTGTGCATTGATAGATTGAGGGAAGACGATGTGTTGTGTACCAAAATTGAGGTCAAGTTCAAAGGTCACCCCAAAATCAAGAAATCATCAAAAGTCACATTTTCATATGCCTCTAGAAGACGAGGTCGTGTAATGCAATGTGTTCTGTCCATTCATCTATTAACATTTGTTGTCCATGCGATAGCTCTAGTTTCATGGTATGGATTGGTACCAAACTTTGAGTATACCTTACTCGCATGGCAAAGTGGAGCGATACATATGAGATCAATTTGTCAAAGGTCTAGGTCGCAGTCCCCCAAAACTGAATCGAGCTTAGCGGACTAAATGTGTTGGAATATTGTTGGAATATTCGAAGTTCTTTCCCCTGCATTTATATGGTATTGTCCTGTGGAGTTGTCTCCCATGTTTGAAACGCTTCATTTAGTTAAACTGTTGTGAAATAAAAACCATACATTTACTAATTTAACGGGGAGAGGAGTCCTTTATGAACTTCACACCTGTTTATTAACTCAAGAACAAAGGTTTGCTTCATCTCTTCTTCCTTCATGAAAAATTCTCTCGTCTGAAAGGAATCCATTTGCAGGAAAACTACTATTTTCTTGTGTTTGACTATTGTCGATTTCAGTGTGGGATATTTGAGCTCGAAGCTCTTGCTTCAAGGTCAACTAGTTACCAAGAGTTAAGCTCATTTTAGTTTATCATTCAATATAAGATGTGATATATGTTACATTCTTATAAGCAAAAAATTGTAGACCTTTCTCTGGATTGCTAGATCAATTGGAATCAAGGCTATTAAACAACCTTGAAATTTGATCCAATGTAATTCCAGATATACGGGCGTATATTGAAGCCCCCTGGGCTCTTGTTAGTCTTATAAGATACTCGAGAACTAGTATGGATAACACTATTGATCACTTGGAGACATTATACCTTGTACTCAGCTGAACATTTGTATTTATTATTATTGTAAGTTTTAGACGGACCCTCAGCTTCACAGGGTAGCACCAATGACACTGGCAAGTTTATTGATCTGGTTTTCCTCATTCTTGCCCTGATTCTAGTTAACCTCATATACATGCAGATTCCCACTATTATATCAGAAAGTAGAGCTGTTCATATTGAGTAGGGAAAAAATTAGTTCCTCTTTTGTCCCGATTGTTGAGAATATTATGGGAACTATAATGTTCGGACAAGTGCTCACTTTATCCAAGTTAAGTATTACATGATGCATTTAAAAATGTGTTTGT
>JAVTVY010057286.1:0-29461 GCA_036873755.1 Hanleya hanleyi | reverse complement strand
AATTATGTGATTCCAATGAGGTGAATACGATGTGTTATGGACCAGAGAAAACCGATATTCACCGAGGCCGAAGGCCGAGGTGAATATTGGTTTTCTCTGGTCCATAACACATCGTATTTACCGAATTGGAATCACATAATTGTTTTATTATATGAAACAATCAAAATACGTTTGAATTTGCATTGGCTGAATGAAATATATATGGGGAAAGATGATTATTCTGAACTTTTTCATTAGATATATCTCCCCATCACGCATGTTGGAACGGGAGGTCAGCCGCACAATGGGTGTTCGAAATGACGTCATTCGCGCGACCGGCTTCGGCAGTGACGTCAACAAAAGTTATATTCACCGGTCGGTGAATATAACATTCTGGCAGGTGAATATAGCTTTTTGTGAGATATCACATGACCACCAATGGACCAATCACACGGGATATTCGCCACCAGTCATATAATAATTGTCCATATTGACTCCAAAGCGGGTCCATAAATGTGATATTGACTCGGCGTGACGTGTGCGTCTTCTCAGCCAATGGAATTAGCCGTTGGATTGGCCGTCGGTTTACACTGTGGCCGAAGCAGGCTAGAGATCGTGGAGAGCAAAGCAAATTACCTACTATATGTTATATTTTAATTGCTTTCACCAACTTAACGAGAAGGTTACGAGACGTCTGGGTCATATAATAAAACAATTATAGTCTTTTGATATCGGTCAATATGTGTTTTTGTGGACCTGAGAAAACAATATTCACCTCGGCCTTCGGCCTGACGGTGAATATTATTTTTTCAGGTCCACAAAAACACATATTGACCTCATCAAAAGACTGTAATTGTATAGTATACGTCTGGCGATGGTCCAGATGTGTGCTGAAGATGACTGACCTTGATCTAATTTATCCAGGTCAGATTCTATTTAGTAGGGGAGATTATACAATTACAGTCTTTTGATGAGGTCAATATGTGGTTTTGTGGACCTGAGAAAACAATATTCACCGAGGCCGAAGGCCGAGGTGAATATTGTTTTCTCAGGTCCACAAAACCACATATTGACCGATATCAAAAGACTATAATTGTTTTATTATATGACACTGACGTCTCCTTCTCGTTAAATTGGTGAAAGCAGTTAGAATATAGCATATAATAAGGTATTTCCTTTGCTCCCGACGATCTCGTACTTGCTGTCAGCCAAATTGTACACCGACGGCCAATCCAACGACTATTTTCATTGGCTGAGCAGACGCATACGTCACACCGAGTCAATATAACATTTATGGACCCGCTTCGGAGGCAATATGGAAAATTAGCGACAGCCACGTGACGGCGAATGGTCCAATGGAGAAAGAGTAACACGCACAGTCATATAATAATGGGGTACACTGGGACATTTTTCGCATTTTTGCAAAAATCTCTGTTATTATTGCCCTGTAGTTTAGCCTTGTATACTCTCGTTATAACTTATACTTATGATGACATAGTCACACAAAAAAATCTGAAATATCTGTTATACTTTTCTCAAAAATTATGTTTTAAAAACGTAAAAAAATGTGTCCCACTTTGCCCCACTTATAATGGGGTACTCTGGGACACCCACTGGGGTGCGATGGGACAATAAACAAAACACCTTTTATAAGAAGTATATACTAACATGTTTCATAGGAGTTTAGAAGATTCAACAGCGGTGGTTAAGTTAGTTGCTATTTTAGGCCCCTGCTTTACGTAAAATAATTCCCAGGAGCCAAATTTGAGGAAAAAAATATTTTGTGTGATTCTCATCCCAACGAAAGCATTTGACTTTGAACGTTTTAGTAAAACTCATCAAATCTGATAGGATTAGCAAATACTACCATCTAGGAAACAAAATAATGCACTTTCACTTTGATGGCATTTTAGGATGAAAGAAAATTTTACCATTGATTATTATTGTCCCAGTGTGCCCCGGCAAAAGTGTCCCACTCTGCCCTAGCTAAATAATATATAGCCCTCAAGAGTATGAGGGCTCGGCCCCAGTCACCTCCAGCGAGGGTTTTAGATAATTTTATTACGAATCACCCACCTCTGAAACTGCCGTACATCTAATCTCTATCCCCTCCTGCCCACTATTTTAAAATCTTGAGCACTATTGTGAAATAGTAACGAATATATCGCCGTCTGAATTTTCCAGTCGAATTCCACTTTAAATGCGCCATGTTAACCATATACAGTGACGTCACCAACATGGCGGCGCAGAGAGTCGAAGTTCACGACTGGAAAATTCAGACGGCGATATATGCGTCACTATTTCACAATAGTGCTCAAGATTTTAAAATACTGGGCAGGAGGGGATAGAGATTAGATGTACGGCAGTTTCAGAGGTGGGTGATTCGTAATAAAATTATCTAAAACCCTCGCTGGAGGTGACTGGGGCCGACCTATAGCCCTCATACTCTTGAGGGCTATATATTATTTAGCTAACTCTGCCCCACGTGCATGATATATTCCTTTTTATGACAAAAAACTAATACATACAGCTGAGATACTAAATCGATATAATTAAAGTGTACCTTTGTCCATCCTCTCTCAGTAGTAATAAAACAGCAATGAAGTACTGCTGAAAACGTCTCATAACGAACTATCATCCTCAGTCCTAAAAAATTACTTGGACTGCTCAAAAACAGTTTTTGTGTCCCTAATTTTTTACCAATGATAGGTTTTACTTGTAATCAATATAGAAGTTGTATGGGGGCGATAGCTTTCTGCTGATTGTAATGTTATGTTCCTCTTGTTCTTAACGAAAGAGCTAGACGGCTTGTCCCACTGTGCCCCATGTCCCACTGTACCCCAATCTCCCCTACAATATTTCATGAAGGATTATATTTACATTTTCCAAATTTATACCCCTTATGCCTGGACCTGGGGCCGGTTGTTCGACGAGCGATTAAACTAACACCACTATTAGCGCTAAACCACTATTAAATATCTAATCTAAGATTAACTAACACCGTGATTTAAACCCGTTGCTCAAACGTCAAAACGGACCGGTGTTAGTTAATCGCGCTATTAGCCGCCTAATCTAGGATTAAAACTAATAGCTATCCCACAAAGCTTTGTTTTGTTTACTTCCGATTAGGAAAATATGGCGGGAGTGGAACACGTGTTTTTCATGTTCGTGGCGTGAGTGAAAGACTGTCACAAAGTGTATTTCTTTCGGACCAGATACGTTGCATGCCTCCCGATTCCATGTTAAAGGCAAATCCACATTTGTTTACTTGCCATTTTAGTGCAAACCGGATATACGTCTGAAAATACTCGCGGTAACACAAAGCTGTCGTTTCCGTGTTGCGGAATTCTCGATGGAAATTCGATACCGGTGCCAATCTAAGAAGTTATTAATGCAGCTATTAAATGTAAGAGCACCGTTTGGTCAAGTGAGAGTTTTGTAAGCATGAATCAACAGTAATGATACTATTTTACTTTGTTCTGTGACAGCATAAAGTTACCTATGGTCCATATTTCGACGCATCTGAATGCACCGTAATCAATTTGGACCCGACGTGTATTGTATCGGTAGTTATTTGGTAACATGAGTTATAAGCCGATTATCTTAAAATCGGCTTTAAAAAAAATCTTCCTCTGGAGAATCATGCATTATTTTGTATACAATAAAGCTGAGGCGTATAAACTGCAACCCAAATTTCCAATCAATTGATTTATTGAAACAATCTGAAATCGAAGCATCACAAAGTACAAACTTCTAGTCCATCAGTCAATATTCAGTCGTCGTCCATTACTGAATTTCTGCATCCGATTAACAATTTGATTACTCAAATTTCCTCAGCCCTTGTCAGTCAGGTGATTTCTTCTCAAAGTTTTAAAATGTATAATGTTCATGAAGCATTCACCCACATGTAAATCTATATTGGCAGAAGAATAATAGGAAAAAAATGTTTCATATTTACATTTATTTTGTACATAATTTTAGTCAATTGTACCCAATCGAGCTTAGAACAATAGTACTGGAGCATTATTTTTCTTATGTGGTATGGACAGGTGAAAATTTTAAACAAAACATTTTTAATATCAATTTTTCATTTCATATTCCTGTAGTTATCAGGTGAATTTGACATTATATTGGGCTAATGTCACTCCGGTTGTATTGTTTGACACTTTTAGATCAATTTGACACTGCATTATTTTTTTTACTTAACTGGGTTGAACCCGATTGACAGTCTTATTGACTAAAATAGCATACAAAATAAATGTACATATATGGAAAACATATCTTCCAATATCTTCCTCATGTCTAGATTGACATGAGGGTGAATTTTCATGGCATTACTCCAAACCCTTGGGAAGACATCGCCCAAAGACATGAAGACGTACAAGGGCTGGGGAAATTTGATTAATCAGATTTTTAGGTAAAAGTCCCCCTTAAAGTGGTCATAAACTTTCAAGTAAAGTTTCCATCAATTGAAAGACCATTGCGAACAGTGTCAAAAAGTATTTATTGTAATTTTTTATGATTTTATTACACAGAGTAAACTGCAAATAGAGCATGCTATTCTATGGTGGTCTGTTGCAATCATATCTAGGTCCAGTGATGTCACACTGCCTTAATACATATATTGCAAACTGTATGCACTTTCCAATGGTAGATTCACACTTAAGGTGTATATACTTTGAGTTTCAACACAGACTCACAGTTCCACTGTGCATGTTTCACCAAAATCTGGGAGATGGTAACTCATAAGTGTCAAGTCAATTTGAATCTTGCATTTAATTTCTCAGATTTTGTTGAAACATGCACATTGGAACAGTGAGTCTGTGTTGAAACTCAAAGTATACACACCTTAAGCTTGAATCAAGCATTGGAAAGTGCATACACAATTTGAAATATATATATTAAGGCAGTGTGATGTCACTGGACCTAGATATGATTGCAACAGACCACCATAGAATAGCATGCTTTGTTTACAGTTTACTCTGTGTAATAAAATCGTAAAAAAATTGTTCGCAATTGTCTTTCATTTGATGGAAACTTTACTCGAGGGTTTACGATCACTTTAATAGAGTAGATCACATTCATTTCTAACAGTGCAAATGAGCTTAAATCTTTAGTAATAACATGTCCAGCTAAGATAAGATACACAATGAAATGAAAACAGATCACCATAGGCTTACTATTTGTAATATATAATTCCATCAATTTGAAGGCATCCTTATTAATAAACTGTACTATGGTAGTGAACTATAAATAAGACTGTTTTCATATTTAAATCTCCGTAAATACTAATTTCCCACAGTCAGATTTGGATTAATTTACCATAGATATAGATCAGCAGAACTTGTATAAGCTTACTTCTTGTGAAATATGAAATAAAAATGATGGATCACCATTCTATTTTGTTCAAATACTATTATGGTAGCAATATAACAGATAAATGGAGTCTTTTCATCTTTATGTTCATGAGGGTGCGAGTCTGAAAATTTGGGTCAGAATGGAAAACATTCTTTGGAGGGAGGGGTGGTGGGGGAGGGGGTCATCTGAAATTGAAAAGCATCTACAAGGTAGAGATTTTGGAAGTAACAGAATCATCATCCACACTAAGAAGCACTCTGCAGTCATTGATCAACAGTTGAGTCTGACAGGCCCACTTCTTGGTCAGTCCTACTCACAGTATAGGCCAACTGAACCGACAAAGCTGATGGTGGGTGAAGGCAAGAGTACATCACGTAACAGTCATCTGTAGATAGTACGACATCTTTACTTTGATAAGTTGATAACTTTGATAAGTTGATAACTGCAGCAATTGTAAAATGAGGCAACATATGGTTGTATGTATGATAAAGCAACAGTCGATTGTAGGTAGCATTTTGAGGAGCAACAGTGCCTTGGACGATTTTTTTATCCGATCATCTCATATTGCCCTGGCAAAAAACATAGAAACCATGAATAGGCCCATATCTCTACTCAATTATGAAGTAGGTCCTATATATTTATATAATATAGGCTAGCATTGCATATATAGGATAACAACAACCAGTACGTTTTATTTCGTTTTCCTAGAATATGTAATTAGTAACATATGGAGATATCCAAGACATATTCTCTGAGTTGATACCCTATTCGATGATAAACCAAACAAGAAGTTCCAAATGATTATTAAAGGTGAAATGCAAAAGTTTTCATATTTTCCTTTTATATTATACATGGGCCATTTAATGATTGAAATATCAGCCTAACTACTTCAGCTGATTTTATTTGAAGTATTTTGTCTCCTAGTAGCTGTTGAAAAGTGGTTCGAAGTTGGCATCTCAAGCCCCGACGATTTCAGAAAAGAAATCCACATCGCTTATCTGCCCTTGTTTGACGCTAATTTGTGATGTCAACACCCGTAACGATCAGTCTCCGGGCGGCTGTTCTGACATGACGCCACAATCAAGGGAAGATAAGCGATGAAGTTTTGCAAATCTGAATTCAGCTGGGCTAGGGGTACCAACTTTCAAAAAGATCCTAGCAGACAAGATAATTCAAATTAATCCAAGTGAAGTAGATTTACTGGTATTTCTATCATTATTCAACCAATATTAAATGTAAAACGAAGAATTTAAAAACCTTTGCATTTCACCTTTGAGGCAAGGGGTCATTGACAAGTAGCCTAGGCTATGATGTTCACGGTAGTTTGAGCTGACAGTATTTTAGGCATAAGTGGAGCTGTGATATCTGAAATAATAAGTTCCGTAGTACTCATTCCGTGCAGATTAATCATCAGTTGCGCAACCCATTCACTGTCATCTCCACCAATCAACTTTGTCAATTCTGTAGCCTGCTATATACTTCACTGACTCTGAAATCTCTAGTAATACACATATATGGATATGTTTTCAAATAACAATATATTGATTATCATTAAGAAAATACACTTGTCCCTCATTATAACCTGGCTCATTATTAGGCTGGTTTCAGTATAGCACTACCACTGACATGTCTCTTAGTGTACAGCCATAATATATATATATGCTGCTGTTATGATTGAAGACCCACTACAGTGTGACTCACCCATAGTGGGGTTATATTTTTTGTCTCCCAACTTCAGCGCTATAATGAGGGACAATTAAGTGTACCACATATTCTTTTGTTGCTGAATAACAGAGCTGTACACCTTGACTCTTTTCAAGGTAATAGATCCTGTTTTCAAGGCGTATAAGCTCCAGTGGCACTGAAGCTATGCAGATAAATTTTCTAAATTGTTTTTACTTCGACAAAGATTATTGTTCACAATTCTTGAATACACTTAGAATTTCCTTTTGGATGGCAAAGGATAGCACAAGTTTGAGCTACAACTTGACAAATGAATTGACAAAAAGGACAGGAATTCCCGTTTGCAAGGTCTTTTCAAGGTATTCGACATAATTTTCCAATTTTCAAGGCTATGGCCTTGAATTCTAAATTTTCATTTTCAAGGTAGTGTACGAACCCTGTGAATAGTTTGACTGAGCCATTAGCTTAATCAAGCTACAAAGCTTGATTGGAGTTCATCTCCAATATAATCACAGAGAGCTGTAATTTCACATAAAGACAGGCGGTTTTGATTAATGGTCATTTATTGTGGGATGTTGTTGTTGTTACAACATTTGTCTCTTCCTCAAAAATATCTGAAATTAACAAACCACAGTAAGCTAAACATTTACACACACTTATACTTTAGGTTGTCTTTATTGAATATTACTGAAAATCTGGTCAAGCTATCTGATAAGAATCATTTTAAAACAGTATTTATCTTTACAAATATTAGGTACACAAAATGTCATACATGTATTTGACAGAATTGTTTATCCAAAATTTCAATTCAGTAACATATAAGAACTACCCAGAATGCCTCGTTTGTCATCATTTTTAATATATGCAGTTTTGATAAACAATTATTCCTCATTAATCATGACTACTTGAGGCATGCCAAGGTGATCAAGATGATATGATTCATAATTCTTCTACTGAACTTGATATCTCAGAAATTATCCCAAACTGATATATTCAGAAAAGTTCATTCTGTTTTGCTGTAATCTATACTCATTTGGAGACATTTTTTGTCAAAAGTGACCTCATGTGTACCAAACTTGACAAAGTTAAAAATGTCCCAAATTATTTTTTATCAGATATTTTCACAGATTTGAATTAGTATTGTATCAAGATAAACTGAAGAATATGTGCACAAATTGTTAGGTGGTTGTGATTTGTTCATTTCAAGATAATGATACTTCTTGGAGGGGTACACCAATCCTGTTACAACAACAACATCCCACCATCAAAGACCATTAAAATAATTAAGGTAGTAGTATGAAAAGTTGACATTTTTGAAATTATTTTTCACAGAAATATTTCACAAAGCAACCATAGATAATAAGCCTCTGAACAATATATATTGATTACATAAGGTATCAAATCTCCATTGCAAGTTTATTTTGAGATATTACAACATTTCAAGACAAAACTACATAACCACAACAACAACCTTAAAGGAGGGAGGGAGATAATTTGGCTTAATGTCACACTCAAGTTTGTTTCACTCATATGGTGACAGTCAGTTTGGTTGGTGGAGGAAGCCGGAGTACCCGGAGAGAACCACTGCCCTTCGGCAAGTAACTGACAAACTTTCACACATGGACCAGCTGGGCTCGAACCCGTGCCGCAACCTTAAAGGAGATACATTGTAGTCCACCATTATGATTGGTGAAATCAAGCAGATAGCTCACTCTGTACTAAAGCTACTGTTCTATCACATGGTAGTGATGTGTAGCACCTTGTTCTCACAAGGCAATACTCCCATTATCTGACTGGGAAGGTACATTATTGGTCACTCACCTCAAAATCAACTCACAGCTCTGTTGATTTCATTTACTGGCCACAATAAAGCACAATAAAAAATATCTCTACCTATTTTTCAAAGGTCAATTTAGGTGATGCATGTTGTAGTATTTATGATACTATATTTATACAATATCTCTTGGTGGATAGCTCTCCTTCCCAAATGTCCACCACATATGCATCTGGTTATGGCCACACAGTCATATTGAAGGCATGGGGCTTGATCATATTTTCATGGTCAAACATTTGTGAGATATTTGGTTCAGTCATGTAAGTCTCTTGAAAAATTACTACTACATGTGCACAGTAAAACAAAAATCTAAAAAATTTCTTAGTTCACTTATTCATAATTCTCAAATTATTCCTACGAAGTAGGCCCTCATTTGCAAATTATCCGGTAATGAGTCGGTCAGTCCATCCGAATCCTTTCTCCGTCAAAATAAGGAGAACCGTTGAAATTTGAACATTGATTTTTGGCATGAACGTGCATTAGGGGACTGTTACCAGCAAGTTCTGAGCTGACTTCCTTTTGACGAAAATTTGATCTACTTAGGTGACCTACAAACCTCAAAATTGGCAAAACATGTCCTAGTGCCTCCTAAGACCATGGAAATGCACTTAATTAGGTCAGTGTCAGTGTGATCTGATCTAATTGGGTCCAGGTCATTGTGACCTACTTTCTGACCCAATTACTGACCTAATTATGTGACCTAGAAACCTCAAAATTGGCAAAAACATGTCTCAATGCCTCCTACGACCATGGAAATGATCAGTCTTAGGGCAAGGTACACACTTAAATCATATCAAACCCTACTTTGTAGGTCCTGTTACGTTAGTCACACTACTCATGTATATCAAATTTTCTCCTTAAAAAGGTGCACCAATATGTGTTGGAATATTTTTAATACTTTGAAAAAGTGTTTGGCTGCTCTAAAAATTGTAGCCGGCTAATTATTTTAATCTTGTATATTCCATTACTAAAATGTGGTGTCCCGCAAGGAATTATTGAATAAAAATATTAGAATAGTTGTCTTGTATCATTGTAGACTTAAATTGTCTGTAGACTGTGTTTAAATATGTAAAACTGCTTCGATATTGGACACGTTTTCAAGTTTGCAAACATGGAGAGTTAAAAATTTCTTATAGCCTACAGACATGATAGAAGTGAAAACAATAGTGATTTCACAGTTAAGTACTTTTAAGAAAATTCAATAAGTTGAGGAAATCTGAGTCATTAGTAAACAAGTTCCATACACTGAATTCTTCCAAAGTAACACCATATATGTATCTGGTCATGATATCTGAATCCTACTGAACATGAGTGGTCTTGTGTAGATGTTCAAGCTCAAACTAATGCAAGATTCCACAATGACATTGTGATGTTTGGTATCACTTCTAGCTGATACTATCTCCATTCCCCTAGCTAGCTTTAAAATATGGAGAAAGACTATACTTAGTATCAAGTTAGGTTTTCTTGAAAATGATGCCAGAACAAAAATATATGCCTACACTTTAAGATGTAAAATCTATACAGTGACTATTATAACAACAATTGCAGTCTCGCTATGATACACTTGAAAAAGTTCAAACTCTGGTCTCCTCTACTCCTAAATGCAGTATGGAGACTGTTAATATTCAAGTCTAGTTTACATGTATGTAATCAAAAGTGAAGCGGTTCGAAATCCTTTCCCAGTTTTACTATGTACTATGTGTGCCATATTAAGATAAGTTAAGCAACGTTAAGCTCGGTCAATACTTGGATGGGTGACCGGGTGCTATACTGGCTGGGCTGATCAGTGTCCAGGGTAATAGGAACTGTGAGCACTCTCGTGTTCTGACACATGTAGGCACCATCGTGATATGACTGAAACAAGTTTGAAAACAATGTTATACCCTACTACTCACTCACCCTAGTCGTCTCAATATTCATAGTTTAGAATGGAGATGCTGGCTGATATCCGAGTCCCACTATACAGAAATATGTTTCGAACCCTAGTCCAGTCTGCATAGCCATGTATGTCCTATGATGACGATCACTATCCAAGTCTAGTTTCCACATGCACACAGAAGAAGATGAAGATGGTCGATATCCCAGTCTAGTTTCTTCAGATATAATGATGTTTGATATCCTAGATTAGTCTCACCCTGCATCCAGTACAGGATGTGGAATATTCCAGTGGCACTCAACATTCAATTCTAATTAGGTGAAAGATATTTTTCAATCCAATGAATAGTATTCTGCCCAGGTAAGAACAATTTCAATTTTGTTGAAATATATTTTCTACCTTGGAATTTTTTTTTTACATTTCATGTAAATTATATTTTATGCTGGTGAAACTATTTTCTATGTACGCATGTATATTGAATGCTTAATATATATTTTTTAATTAATGGCATTTTGTAACACTCACTGGGTCCTTCCATGTTGGTGCATGGTCATAGTTCACATTAGCCCAAAAACTTCGGCTAAGGATTAAAATTTTTTTTTTTTTTGGTTGTTGTCGAACGGACTGGAATGCCACGCCCCCTTACCCAATACATATTCTCCTATCACAGCTAGAGTTTCTGAATTAGTTCACATGAAACAAAAGAAGCATCTTATTCAAAAGCTAGGCAACTGGTTTGAATCATTACATTCTGAAAGCCTGTTTGCTTTGCATTTCCAATCCTACTGCAAGTTCAAGTAGTAAATCAAACTAATATTGATAATCAATTATTTTCAGAACAAACTGAATTTTTATTATTTGAAAGAGGGAGATGTGTTTTGTTTTTTATGGATTCTATTGGTTGTATCATGGATTTTAGTTCATATCTGCTTAAAGTTTCCTATTATTTGTTTAAAAATTTGCACTCTCGAGACTCTTATAACTCTCAAATATTTAATTAATGGTTAAAACATTTATGGCCTACATGGCTAAACCAGTAAGAATGCCAGTCCTTCAAATAAGGGGAGGAAACCAGTCCGAAGTACTTAATAAAGAAAATATAACGAGTTGTTTCCCTTAAAATAAACCAAGGTCAAGGCCATAACCATGTCAACAGCGTGCCCACTTGTCTGTTTCGTCTTTGTCGACTGATTTATCGGAGTATTTTCAAAGATTAAACACAAAGAAAGGCCTCTGTGACGATCTTTTCAAGAGAGGAAGTTTAAATAAATTTGAACTGGAAGGTAGGCTTATAACAATAATTCATTTTCAAGTTGAGAACCGAGATGATCATTGTCAACTTGACTTTCATGATTCAAGCTGGGAGGAATCAAATTCATCAATCTGGTCAAGTTCTATCGTTTGTAACAGTATAATTTCAGTTTCCGCGTCCACAAGACTTTAACACACGCAGGGACTAATGTTTTAGCTTCCATTTCGCATGCCTAATGTTAAAACTGGTGAAATACTTTAGAAATAATAAGAGAAAGACCTCTAGAATGTTATCACTTCCGGGTTCGATCAGACTCGTCCACGTGTCTCGCTAATCGTGCACGAGTGATTTAATAGTCGTTAATACACCCCCCGGAGGTGTATTAAATTTAATCGCGTATTAGGGATATTTAATAGCGGTATTAAGGTAATCGCGCTTCGAACAACAGGTTTATCGGAGTATTAAATTTAAACCTTGGATTAGGCAGATTTAATCCTGGATTAGCGCTAATAGTGCTTCGAACAACCGGCCCCTGATGTCTATTGAATATCACTGACCTTGACATATTTTCTAAAGGTCAAATTGTATTGTTAAGTCTAAGATCTCTGAATTCATGTTCCATATGCAATTAAGTTAGAATAGATCAGAAAATTGTTGAAGATGATTGACTATCTATATTTCCAAGATCAAATTACCTAATTTGATGACCTATACAATTTGGTCATGCTCTACCAGATCCTCGGCGTAAAAATTTTCCTATCAATTTATAATAAGGCATTGGCAAAGGCTGACCTGGCTCAAAATTCCTTTGTATTTCTAAATGAAAGAATTAGTCCTCCTTACTAGATCACATTTTTACAAACCTACATGATATTGTCTAAGTCCTAAAAATACATCCTATGCAATGCGTGATTGCTGAGTGGTATTGGAGCCCATTGAACTATTTTTTTTAGATCTATATCTCTTCTCATTTGGCTGAGCGCATTGAGTATTCTTACCACTTAAGAACCATTAGGCTGTTAATTATCAGCTCGACAAAGAAGTGTATCTTCTCTTTTATTCTCAATTAGAATTATTCGCCAATCTCATTAATTGCTATATATTCCTCACACCTGACCTGTGATGCCTATTGTCTTTCCAACTTGAGATAAAACAAGCCCTTTGGGTTTTACTCCCGCCTCTGTTGATCTATACTAGTATCTAAGCTTTATTATTGTATTTGTTTGTTGACTGGTGAATAAACTAAATCGATCAATCAAATAGCCCGGGTTCTAATTTTGATATCAGTTCGGAACTGTTAAAACTACCTGTATAGAGCGAGTTAAACACAGACATTTTTTCAGTCATTGTGACTTTCCAGTGGCATTTTACATGTCATAAAATATAAGAAGGTTATGTGATCTTGACAGGATTGTTTTTGTCCTATAATCGTAATAAAACTTTTTCAATGCAAAACCTGTCCAATTAGATTTATCTTGAAGTATATTTAATAATAATAATAATATAATAATAATACTTTATTTAACGAGGTGAAATCATTTGGTACAAGTACCAATCTTCCTTGAAACCCTCGACGAAGTCCACACTCACACACAACATGCACACAGACTTACAATATAAACAAAATAATAAGATCGAACAGTTCTGTCATGTGAACAACTATTAGAGACACACTCTATGAGCAATGCCGGAATCATACATTGGAAAAAATCCAAGTTTCCATTCGTCTCTTGAAAATATTTAAATTTTTTGACAGTTTAATATTTAGGGGCAACTGGTTCCAGAGAATCACGCCAGAATATTGAAGTGAGCGCTTGAAAGATTCGGTCCTGGGTTTGGGTATAATCAGATATTTTGATGATGTAGAACGTAATTGTTTTTGAAGTACAGAGGCAGTTGAAATGAAATTTTGAGACAAATATTCAGGTGCTAAGTCATTCAAACATTTAAACATCAAGATTGATTTATGGAACTTTATCCTTTCATAAATGGTCATCCATTTTAATGACCTGAAAAGTTCATGGCTTGGGGTACTATAGTTTGCATCTAGTATTATTCTTGCTGCATATTTCTGGAGACGTAGGATACAGTCGAGTGACTCTCTGGAAGCAGAGCCCCATATGGAACAACAATAATCAATTAGTGGTAAAACATAAGCATTATAATACAGAACTCGTGCAGCCAATGGCAAATACTTCTTAATTCTTTTTAACAGAGCAAGCTTGGATGATATTTTTTTGCATTGACTTCGGATGTGTGAATGCCAGGAGAGCTTTTCGTCTATAATAACTCCCAGTAACTTAGCCTCAGATACATTTTCAATAGATGTTCCATTTATATCTACATTTAATGGCCTACCACGTTTAGCTAAATTTTGACAAGACCCTACCTTCATACACTTTGTTTTAACAAGGTTAATGGCCATTTCATTATCTTCGCACCACTGGTGGATAACATCACTCTCTTCATTTAACACATTTTCAACAATGTCTAAGTTTTTAGCAGATGTGGACACAGTTGTATCATCTGCAAACAAATCTATGATACATTTTTTAACATGAAGAGGGAGGTCGTTTATAAAAATTAGGAAAAGCAGAGGTCCAAGTATCGACCCTTGAGGAACACCACACCCTATTTCTTTAAAATCAGAATGAATATTCCCTAAGCAAACTTTCTGCTTTCTATTGGATAGGTAACTTTTGAACCAAATAAGGCAATTTTCATTTAGTTGGTAACATGCTAGTTTTTGCAAAAGCAGATCATGACTGACAAGGTCAAAAGCTTTTCGTAAATCAATGTACAATACCCCTGTGATCTGACCACTGTTTAATGGTATCGGTGCTGAATTTTCAAGCTAAAGAAATTTCTGTGCCGACTTGCATTAAAAAATGGATCAAAATTTGCTCCCTGTGCTTCCCTCTGTTTTGTATTTTCCAGACGTTTGAAAAAGTAGAAAAAAATAGGACCCCTCAAACCAAAATAACATTTTCGCACAATATATAAGTAAGTTTGAGTATTTGTCCAATTTCTGTTGCAAGAGAATAAAAAAGAAATCGTCTATCGATCTAAATGTCTCAGAAATATTTTAAAATTTTATGACCATTGAATTTATTATGCCTGTTATTCCATTAAAAAAATTGAAAAAAAAAATGATTTGGCAGGTTTGAGATTTAAGTGACGGTCCTGGTCTACACACAAAGAAGAACCATTTGCGTACACTTCGCCATCCATAAGTCTTAACCCAGATGGTTACAGGTTGAAAGAAGAACGTCAAACAACCTTTGACCAGGGAGACAACTCTCACACTGAAGTGACCATATGATAGGGGACACTACTCTTCCAATGAAGTCTAGTCTGGTTCGTGGCTCGGTCATATTAGGAAGGACGCACGGGATTGGATGATATGTTTTGATAACTTTGTCATTTTCTATTCGACTGGTACCTGCAAAATACTGCAACAGCCAATTTGACACACATTTTCAGATCGTTGGGTCTGGTAACGTACCTGGGATTGAAAGCTGGATGACAGAATGCGCATGAAATCGACTATTGTAGAAATTTCGTCGTTAATTCAGGTTAATTTTATCATCTAACATTTAGCAAAAGTTATTCTTATCTCTCACGCCGCACTGTTTGCCCCATAACATTTCGGCAAGAATATACAAATGGTTTGCAGTTTTCTCTGGTACACACCATAAACACCAAAAAATGGGTGGCTCTGGAGCTACTTATCAGAATTTCGTCGCAAGGAAAAGTAACTCTGGTTTCTCTTCAAACCCACGAAGAAATCTCGCCTGCACAATGCGAGAAACCAGGTGCTGCGGAGATTTAATGTGATTTGGATTTACTGTGAGATGACCTGTTTTGTTTGACTTTTGTTGTTCGTGAGTTTACCAGGAGCTTTTTGTGGAGCAGTTTGCTACGAAAGCCGAGAGCTGACTTCCGACTTCTGACTTCCGACTTCTGACTTCCGACTTCCGACTTCAGACTTAGGATTTTTTTTCTTTTATAATGTATTATATATTAAATTATGAAGCATGGAATAACACAGTATCATTATTATGGCATATTCTACTTAAAAACCTGCTTATGCAAGCAGGTTTTTAAGTAGAAGTAGATAATCATTGAAGTTTATCTTGAGCTATGTTCTGATTATTAAAATGCGATTTCTAATGTAAATAGAAATGCCCTATGTCAAAAGTTTTAGGCGCCTCATTTACATAATATAATTGCACAATTTGATACCTTACGAATAATCACATTTAATGCGCCCTTTCCACATTAATCGTTGGACAATGCTGTCTTGTCCCAGTTGCGGCGAAAGGTGCATAGCACGTGGACCACCGCGTGATCTCCGGTTCGTTCTCATGATCCCTCCATTATGTTTATAACATGGAGCGGGGTTTTCATGTATTGATAACTGATGTAAATATGATAATATGCATGAATCAAATATCCCACTAAAGGACTAATAATCTTACATTTATGATAATTTTGACAACTTCAGGTCGAAAATATACCAGTCATTATCCATTAAAATATATTCTGGGTTAACCCTATCTGGCCTGTGCTTTTTGGGATCTGTCCAGGGGGCGGGGGGGGGGGGGGGTCGCCCCCCGCCCCCACACTCCGTAAATATTTTTAAAAAATGTGGTAAGGTAATGTACCTAATGCCACAGATAAATACGACTCAATTACATAAAATAATTGCACAATTCTATTCAACAGATCACAATTACTTCCAAAGCATTATCGAATAATATAGTATGATAATTTACGCATCAATGCGACAAGGAGATGTCATTATATTTATCGATTATTCAAATATTATTTACGATTTTCTGCTTTCCTAGGACACACAAAATAACTAAACCTAATTTTGTCAAGCCCAAGCCAAATCATATCATAAGATCGTACCATTACTTTCAAATATAATTAACAAATAATATAAATATTGTTTGTATCAAGGCATTTTAGTTCTCTCCCCTCCCTTCTCCAAAACTCTTCATAATTTTGATTACTTAAAGGGAAACTCAGATGGAAAATTAAAACTTCTGTGGGGGAGATATTTTGTTGCCATATATTTCTGAAATTGCCCCCATTGTTCTCAATTTTTATTTTATTTTTTCATTTTTTTGCTTGTAAATTTTTCCCCTGGTTGGTGAGAAACTTTCTGGAACTGGTAAAAATTTGATATGCAAATGAGGTATTGGTGAGTTAATTAGATAGACAAATAAGGATATTTAGGATTCTGATATCTTTGCAGTCCATGAACTTGTGTAAGGAGGTGTGTTAGTTGAAATGAATTTTTAATAAATATGAAACGCATAGACCTTTGTTACTCCATATTCTTTAATAAGATATCATAACCCGTGCAATTTCCAAAATAAAGCCCTTTGTATAACCTGTTGATATGAGAACCGTATTTCTATAAATGCTTAGAACTTTTTAGAACTAGTTTTCATGATGCTATAAATAAGCAATATTACAAATAAAGAGATTAGACTTATACTAGATTTGTGACAATTCCAGTATAATCTAGCTCATTATCTTGAGAATTTCGTGACATCACCAAATATCATTTGCAATAAATTCCATCAATAGCAGATTTAAACTTCAAACGCAATGTCTCTGTAACCGTGGCCTAAAACTGGACCTATAGAACATTGGGGATCCCTTTTAAATTGCCGATACTAGTAATCAGAAAGATCAAAGCACAAAGTAACAGACGGAAATATAGGTATTATTATCATGTATGTAAAGGTAAAGTTCCAAGGGGTGAATGGATGTACAAAATTCTGAAGTCTGAAGTCGGAAGTCGGAAGTCAGAAGACTTCAGAAGTCGGAAGTCAGAAGTCGGAAGTCGGAAGTCGGAAGTCAGAAGTCAGAAGTCGGAAGTCAGAAGTCAGAAGTCGGAAGTCGGAAGTCGGAAGTCAAAATCAAAATAATCAAGTTTTGGAGAAGGGAGGAGAGAGAACTAAAATGCCTTGATACAAACAATATTTATCTTATTTGTTAATTATATTTGGGAGTAATGGTACGATCTCATGATATGATTTGGCTTGGGCTTGACAAAATTAGGTTTAGTTTTTTTGTGTCAGAAAATCGTAAATAATATTTGAATAATCGATGAATATAATGGCATCGCCTTGTCGCATTAAATTATCATACTATATTATTCGACCATGCTTTGGAAGTAATTGTGATCAGTTGAATAGAATTTAAAATATTTACGGGGGGGGGGGCAAAATGCCCCCTTGGACAGATCCCAAAAAGCCCAGGCCAGATAGGGTTAACCCAGAATATATTTTAAGTGTTAATGACTGGTATATTTTCGACCTGAATATGTCAAAATCATCATAAATGTAAGCTTATTAGTCCTTTATTGGGATATTTGATCCATGCATATTATCATATTTACATCAGTTATCAATACATGAAAAATCCGCTCCGTTTTATAAACAAAAGAGAGGGATCATGAGAACGAACCGGAGATCATGCGGTGGTCCACGTGCTGTGCACCTGTCGCAGCCACTGAGACAAGACAGCATTATCCGACGATTAATGTGGAAAGGGCGCATTAAATGTGATTATTCGTAATGTATCAATTTGTGCAATTATATTATGTAATTGAGACGCCTTTGACTTGTGACATAGGGTATTTCGATTTACATTAGAAGTTATCGCATTTTAATAATCAGAACATAACTCAAGATAAAATTCAATGGTTATCTGATTATTATAAGTACATGCAAGCAGGTTTTTAAGCACAATACTCCATAATAATGGTGTTGTGTTATTCCATGCTTCATAATTTAAGATGTAATGCATTATAAATGAAAAAAATCCTAAGTCTGAAGTCGGAAGTCTGAAGTCGGAAGTCAGAAGTCGGAAGTCGGAAGTCAGAAGTCAGAAGTCGGAAGTCCCCTCTCGGCTTTCGTAGTTTGCCGTGTTTTGTTTATCTGGGTTCCCGAACATTTACCATGGCAGATGTGATTGGAACGTATGAAGCCGGAGTTTGGGAGTAGTAAAGAATAGGCGCCATGTACAGCCATAGTATTACCCGTGTGTGGAATGAGTCATGAATGAAATTTTCCTCAAATCCTCACAATTGCAACCGTTTATCCTCCCCGAATGATTCTTTACTACTCCCAATATTGAATAGTTAGAAAACGGTTGCAATTGTGAGGATTTGAGGAAAATTTCATTCATGACTCATTCCACACACGGGTTACTATGGCTCCTATTCTTTACTACTCCCGGCAGACCGCCGAAATGTGCAAAATGTAATGTTTCTGGACATGTTTCTCGCGATTGTGAGACGCCAAAATGCTCCAAATGTTCTATGTATGTTCACCGAGAAGGGACATGTCCACAGGCCAGAACATTCGCGACTGTGACTGCCGGATCAGTGCAGGTGTTTTCAGAGGTACCTCAGCTGAACTGGGCAGACACTCCCGCGTTCCAGGTGACACCCGCGACCCCTGCGACGAAACCGGGGCCGTCGGTACCCGTCCCTTCGGACTCGGATCTAAAGGTTGTGGCTGTTATTTCTGGTGAATTTGGTTTCAAAGATGGTTTAAGCCAGAAAAAGCGCAAAAGATTAGTGGCGGATCAGCTAAGCAAGGTTCGGAAAGCAGCGGTCAAACCGAAGACGGCCAAAACCTCAAATTCGTCGAATACCGAGACCCTCGAGACCCCAAGGTCGAATACAGATACTCAGAGACCCCAAAGTCAAATACCGAGGCCCCATGCAGAGTTGATGAATACTGAGACCTCAGATTCGATAAAAAACGAGGCCCCAGACCCCATGAATGCCGAAACCCTCGACTCCATGGATACTGAAACCCCAGACTCCATGGATGCTGAGACCCACGAGCCTGAAGATATGTTCTATGAGCCGTCCGGTTCACCCACGGGGACGTTGGGTGATATTTGCCGAGGGAAAGGAGATTGATCTTTCAAACAATCTTTTCTCCCCCCTGCAGCAGGACGACGATGATAGTGATGCAAGCTCGAGACTTCTCATCGACGAAGACAATTAGGACTTATCCACGGACTTACGTTTATAGATCAACCCAACAAATTACCCAAAATGGGCTACCTTTCTAATTACATGAAAGCTAGTTTTGCTGAATTATTGATATATCCGTTGTTTATGCTGATTGTGTTTCCTTTCAGAGTAACAACGTTAAAATTTTATTCTGAAGAACAATGTAAGCTGGTAAGTGGACATTTATTTCACCTATGCTTGCTTGTGTCTAGTTCTGTTGCTTTTGCAATTTGTTTTTGTAATTTGCGGCCTCTGGCTATCCGTAGATTTTCAATTCCATATTGCATGCACTGCTGTTTATGTTGTCCGCTCTATGCAAAGCCTGCTTTGTATGGTAATGCTTTCAGTATAAAACTGTCGCCAGTTATTGTTGTCTCCGTAAAGCTGGCACTGTTTCGCATGTTTTCTAATGCTTGCTTTTGTTCGCCTGTCACTTGGCACAGATTCTTTTCTGCTGTATTCAGCTGTGCGTTTTCTTGTTGCTTTTTGCATATTGATGGTCTGTGCTTCAAACTGTTGCAGGCTAATTTTTGTCTCTGTAAAGCTGTGTATGTTTCATGTTTGCGTCCGTCTCATATAAGGCGCTTTATCCGTGTTCTGATTCTTTTGTATGCAAATATTTTCTGGTTGGCTCTCCTCTCTGTTCACGTTTGCTATAGCGGCGTATCGGCTTGGCCTTTTGCATTCGCAACTTCTCGGGAATCAGTCCCCTTCGTAGATTTCCGCTCGGGAGTTCCGAATGGGCCTTTTGGTCAGTGGTTTGCTCACTCGACACGAGCTCGGACAATGTAGGACATTAGAACCTCGTCCCGTACTGCTAGGAATCCATATTGGCATCCATGTTGAAAGAATAATATCACGCGGAAACTCCGAACAGCGCATGTCACCTGTATGACTTCCGTTACCATGGACACTGATGGAGATTAGCTCCAGAGGAAAAACCGAGAGAAACACCTCAAATTAGAAGAGATTCTTCCCGGGTAGAAACAAGGGAATGCCCATTTCATTTGATATATATTTTATCTCCCGATAAGAGAGAAATAGAACGAGGACTATGTGAGGGGAAACACATCCTACAGCATGTGATGTGCCTCACGTGAGGCGGATCACGGTTTACAGCTGAGAGCTGTAAAATCCTTACACCATTAATACGCGAGGTATTATGACCATTCGCAACTTCTCGGGGATCTCCGGTTTGAGATGTCCCTCGAAGGCCATTGACGCCATATTGGACTAGAGCGTGGTCACGTGTGTTTCGGTGTCAGGGAACTGTCAGTGACGTCACGGGAATTATATCTTGCCAATACGTGGCGTGTGTACCATTTAAACTGATGGTTTTCTATTGAAACGTGCTTCGAATGAAAAGAATAAACAGTTTTTAGAATATCTGACGTAAATCAGAGACTCGCAGGGAAATATTTGCTGGTCGAGGATTAAGGCTTCCGCGAGAGTGATTGGGCTTCGGAGCCACGTCACATCTGGAGATTCATAGGAAATTCATGTTGTCGTCCCCCGAGCGTAGAATCAGTCCCCTTCGTAGATTTCCGCTCGGGAGTTCCGAATGGTATTATGACTTCACGGAATAAGCCGAGCAGTCGCGAATGTGGTTTGCTGTGTGTACGTGAAAATCGGTCAGTGCACGAGTGTCACCTCGTCTTGTTATGTTAATTTTAACTTTATATCTCGATGTTACGAGTAGTTTCCTTGAACTTCTATTGACATCTTGGTCAAAACAAAATTCCGTTGATATTCTAATTTTACAAGAGTGTTATATTACTGATATTACAGAGGGTAAAAAATGGGAAATGGAATTTGATATAAAAGCATTTTGGAGTTTTGGCTAGAGGGGTTGGGATTTTGTTGAATAAGAATATTTCTTTTTCACGGTTTTATTATGACCACGATGGCAGATTTGTTTATGTTGATATTGTTTCGGATAAACAACCGTTACGTGTCATGTGTGTGTATGCTCATAATAATGCCCCAGACCGTCGAGATTTTTTCGTTTCTTTTGCTCCATATTTAGTGTGTAATAAGCCTATTATATTAGCGGGAGACTTTAATTGTGTTGAAGATACCGACTTAGATAAATTGGGGGGAGATATACATTATGGTAAAGCGGACGCGGAAGTTTTAATTTCTTATAAAAATAATTTTGATTTAGTAGACGTTTTCAGGCGGAAATATCCTAGAAAACGTGTATTTACTTTTCATAGGGGTAACGTTGCTTCTCGTTTAGATCGGTTTTATATTTCTGAATCTATTCTGGACAATGTTAATGATAATATTGTTTTACCGTGTTCTTTCTCAGATCACGATTTTGTTGTTTTAGACTTCAATGATTTTGACAGTTGCATTACTTCTGGACCGGGGTTTTGGAAATTCAATTCGTTCTTGTTAAAAGATAAAGTCTTTAATGAAGCTGTTACAGTTTTGTTTAAAGGTGAAATGCAAAGGTTTTCATATTTTCCTATTTATATTTTTCGCGGGCTAGTTAATGATGGAAGTATCAGCCCATATACTTCATTTGGTTTTATTTGAAGTATTTTGTTTTCTGGTAGCTTTTGAAAAGTGCTTCAAAGTTGGTATCTCAAGCCCGGCCGATTTCAGAAATGAAACCCGCATCGCTTATCTGCCCTTGTTTGACGTTCGTTTGTGACGTCACATCAGACCATCTGGCTGGGCGTCAATACTTGTAACGTTCAGTCTCCGGGCTGCTGGTCTAATGTGACGTCACTGTCAAGGAAAGATAAGCGATGACGTTTTGCAAATCTGAATTCAGCTGTGCTAGGGGTACCGGCTTTTGAAAAGATTCTAGCAGATAAGATAATTCAAATTAAACCAAGTGAATTAGATAGACTAGTAGTATATAAAAGACCGATTGGGTCTTATTTATGCAAATGAGGGGGAAATTGGGGGCGGCTCTCGTCCAATCAGAAGCGAGTATTTTGTCACGTGACTGACCTTGCCCACCTCCAGCACAGAAGAGTTCCAATCTAGGGGAGGTAACTCTGGGTCACTATAGTTCCGGCAAAGGGCCCCTGGGCATGTATTCATCCGCGGTGATGCGGTTTTGGCGGTGATGCGGTCGCGGAAAAAAGCTTCCGCGGAGAAAAAATAGTCCCTAGATAAAATGGTCCGATTGGGTCGAGTGAGGTATCAAAGTGAAGCTTATGTGAAGGGGCATCTAATGGGCTGGGGTGGGGTTGGGGTTGAACTATCGGCATTCTGCGCATGCGCGGTGGCCCAAGGGTATGCAAATAGACGTTTTGGAGCTAGGAAAGCCCCTAATGGTCCGATGGGGTCATATGAGGTATCAAAGTGAAGCATTCGTGAAGGGGCATCTCATGGACTGGGTGTGGGGTTGAAATATCGGCATTCTGCGCATGCGCGGTGGCCCAAGGATATGGAAATAGACGTTTTGGAGCTAGGGAAGCCCCTAATGGTCCAACGGGATCGAGTGAGGTATCAAAGTGAAGCATTCATGAAGGGGCATCTGATGGACTGGGTGTGGGGTTGAAATATCGGCATTCTGCGCATGCGCGGTGGCCCAAGGGTATGCAAATAGCGGTTTTGGAGCTAGGGGAGTTACTAATGGTCCGATGGGGTCATATGAGGTATCCATGTGAAGCATTCGTGAAGGGGCATCTGATGGGCTGGGTGTGGGGTTGAACTATCGGCATTCTGCGCATGCGCGGTGGCCCAAGGGTATGCAAATAGACGTTTTGGTATCTAGGGGAGCCAATAATGGGCCGATGGAGTTGTATGAGGTATCAAAGTGAAGCCTAGGTGAAGGGGTATTTGATGGCTGGGTGGGTGCATGTAAAATTTTTCCTGAAAAAAAAAAATACGGAACACGGACTTTATCCTAAATTACGTCAAAATGCCTATATGGGGTATCGGGGGTATATAGGTCGCCGGACTTAACGGGGCTTGGCTATAAATAGAGTTATCTCCCCCTAGTTCCAGGGTGGGTGTATGTAAAAATTTTCCTGAAAAAATACGGAATACGGACTTTATTTTAAATTACGTGAAAATGCCTATATGGGGTATGGGAGGTATAGGACCATCCTGGGAAACCTACTTCTCGACATTTGCGGTATAGGTTGTGGGGTCTCGTTTTCTTAGTCTCGTCATTTAGAACATGATAGGAAGTGTCCCGGCACGAATCGGTGAAATTTTTGAAAAAAGTCACCGAGCCCCATATAAACACCTCAACAAAAGTAAGTTCCCCCCTAAAAATTGGCTAATATTTTTTAAGATATTTATGCGATTGTAACGAGATTTCTCACAGAACATCAGTTTGACCACCGCAACAATCAGTGAAAACGATAACCCTGTAGGTGGTGCTATGCCAGAATGCGCATGGATTCAATGCAAGTCGGTCGCATTTCAAAAATTGCAAAACAGATTATCAAAGACAGATTTTATTCAATCATGAGCGAATATTAACAGGTAGAGCAAAGACAGTGCTATCCAATTACATGGTTTGACCGAAGCAAAAAACGGTGAAAATAATTACCCTGTAGGTGGCGCTATGCCTGAATGAGCATGCATTGAATGTAAGACAGTAGCATTTCCGTAAATTACAAAACAGATTATCAAAGACAGATATTATTCATTAACGAACAAATCCTAACTGGTAAAGCAAAGGCAATGCTATCCAATCACACGGTTTGGCCAGAACAGCAATCAGTGAATATGATTACCCAACCGTGTAGGTGGCGCTATGCCTTAACCCTGTCGGCCTGGAGGGCCATTATGGCTCCCTCCAACCAAACTTTCTCTCTTATCTCCGGTGCGACAACAAAATGAAAGCAGACTTTTTAGTTTGTGATACTGGGGTCATTTTGAATGTATTTGTATACCCCCACTCAAAGGATCATGGGTAAATCCAAGATGGCGGCCATGCGAGGTACCAGAAAAGTGATCTTTTCATCATTTTTCTTCAAACTTTCTGCTTTTCATCGGGGAAAAGTGAGTAAACATAATTTTATTTCACATCGGACTATTATTTACTAATTTATCATGCAGTTTTTGCAAGGAAAATATACAAATAAAAAAACGGAAGAATCTGATCGAAAAAATCGAGCAAAATGCCTTTTTGAAAATGACGTCATTGTGACGTCATCGAATCGGCAATCAATTGTTTGCATGTTCTGGGTGAGAGTGACCCAAGGGTGTATTGTGGTAATTTTCTGAGTCCTACCTGAAGAGGGGCGGGGGGGGGGGGGGTGGCCAAGTTAGATAGGGTTAATTACCATGCAATGAAAGCAAGACGGCAGATTGGTGAGGTCAAAGCTCTGTCGAGAAGTGGCAAACCCAAGATCACAACTCGAGGGCAAGATCGCCTGATCAGAAACCTAATACTGAGAAAGAGAACAGCCACCGCTGTGAGATCCAACAAAGTTACGTCTTTGGGATCAGCTGAAGCGGGCTCTGTACCGTAGAGTGAATGAACGCACAGTTCTTGCTGACGCGCATCATCTGTTACAACAGGAATGGGTGACCATTCTGCAACGTCGGGTGACCCGCCTCATCAATACTATGCGAGGACCATGCCGTCAATTGCTAGAACGACGTGGTGGATACACGCGTTATTAACCCGTGTTAACAGGCTGATTGGATAGGACTGTCTTTGCTCTACCGGTTAGGATATGTTCGTTATTAAATAAAATCTGTCTTTGATAATCTGTTTTGCAGTTCATCGAAATGTTACCGTCTTGCATACAATGCATGCTAATTAACCCTATCTAACCTGAAATTTTGGGACCTGCCCATGCCAGGGGGGAGGCTATTCCGTCCCCCGCCCCCCAACAATAGTTTTCTTACCTCTGGAGATTGGATGCCGAAACTTACACACTACACCCTTGGGTCACGCTCTACCAGAAAATGCAAACATTTGATAACGTCACAGTGACGTCATTTTCAAAAAAGCATTTTTGGTCGATTTTTTCCCGTCAGATTTTTCGATTTTTTTATTTGTGTATTTTCCCTGCAAAAACTGAATGATAAATTAGTAAATTATAGTCCGATGTGAAATAAAATCATTTTTCCGCGAGGAAAAGTAGAAATTTTGAAGAAAAATGATGAAAACATCACTTTTCTGGTACCTCACATGGTCGCCATCTTGGATTCACCTATGATCCTCTGTTCGGGGGGTATGCAAATACGTTCGAAATGCCCCCAGTATGACAAACTAAAAAGTCTACTTTCATTTTGTTGTCGCACCGGAGATAGGAGAGAAAGTATGGTTGGAGGGGGCTATAATGGCCCTCCAGGCCTGACAGGGTTAAGACATAGCGCCACCTACACGGTAATCATATTCACTGATTGCTGTTCTGGCCAAACCGTGTGATTGGATAGCATTGTCTTTGCTTTACCAGTTTGGATTTGTTCGTTAATGAATAATATCTGTCTTTGATAATCTTTTTTGCAATTTACGGAAATGCTACTGTCTCACATTCAATGCATGCTCATTCAGGCATCGCGCCACCTACAGGGTAATCATTTTCACCGTTTGTTGCTCTGGTCAAACCGTGTAATTGGATAGCACTGTCTTTGCTCTACCTGTTAGTATTCGTTCATGATTGAATAAAATCTGTCTTTGATAATCTGTTTTGCAATTTTTGAAATGCGACCGACTTGCATTGAATCCATGCGCATTCTGGCATAGCACCACCTACAGGGTTATCATTTTCACTGATTGTTGCGGTGGTCAAACTGATGTTCTGGGGAAATCTCGCTACAATCGTATAACTATCTTAGAAAATATTAGCCAATCTTTAGGGGGGAACTTACTTATGTTGAGGTGTTTAGTTCCATACTGGGGTATAGGATCAATGTTTGTCCCCCTGGGAAACGTACTTCTATACATTTGCGGTAGGGTTGTGGGGTCTCGTTTTACTCGTCTCGTCATTTAAAACATGATAGGAAGTGTCCCCGTGCGAATCGGTGAAATTTTTGAAAAAGTACGATATAGCCCCATATAGACATATATATATAAATATATATTCCCATACTGGAGTATAGGTTCAATGTTTGTCCCCCTGGGAAATCTACTTCTATACATTTGCGGTAGGGTTGTGGGGTCTCGTTTTTCACGTCTCGTCATTTAGAATACGATAGGAAGTGTTGCGGAGCGAATCGGTGAAATTTTTGAAAAAAGTCACCAAGGCCTGGGTAGGCCCATAGGCCTATACTGCATGGCTATGGGTGTATAGGGCCATACGGGGTGGACATGTTGGAGTCTAGGTCAGTCCCTGGTGGTCCAATGGGGTCGAGTGAGGTCTTATTTTGAAGCTCTCGTGAAGGAGCATCCCACTGGGCTAATGGTTCGTCCGTGTTCAATAGTCTGCTCATGCGCAGCCTAGCCCGTAATATAGAAACCAGGCATTTTGGGGGGTATGTGGGTGTGTGTTTGGGTTAGAGATGGACTATTCACGGTTCGAATGGTTCGTGGAAGGTGTCAAAGTGAAGCTTGTGTGGGTTAGAGTCAGGATGGCGTGTTTTTAAGTGCAAGTCGCGTCAATCTGCGCATGCGCAGCCTGGCCGTAGTAGAGAAAACAGGCATTTTCGGGGTATGTGGGTGTGTGTTTGGGGTAGAGATGGACTATTCACGGTCCGAATGGGTCGTGGATGGTGTCAAAGTGAAGCTTGTGTGGGTTAGAGTCAGAATGATGTGCTTTTAAGTGCAAACCGCGTCAATCTGCGCATGCGCAGTTGGTTGTAGTAAGTAAGGTGGTCATTTTGGGGCAGTGAATGAAGATATTTGGGATAGAGATGGACTATTCACGGTCCGAATGCGTCCTGGAAGGTGTCATTTTGTAGTTCTCGGGGTGTACATTCCGATTTAAGGGATGTTCCCGTCATCTGTGACGTCATCGATGGCGTCATCAGTAGGAGTAATAGCCAAAGTGTGCATTTTGAGGCAGTACAGGAAGGTATTTGGTGTAGAGATGGACCATCCCTTATCCGATTGTGTCGTGTGAGGTGTCATTTTGTAGCTCTCGGGGTGTAGACCCCGATTTGGGGGCTGTCCACAGCATCTGTGGCATCATTGGTGACGTCATCAGTACGAGTAGTAGCGAAAGTGAGCATTTTGGGGCAGTGCAGGAAAGTATTTTGGGTAGAGATGCTCTATTCTCAGTCCGAATGCGTCGTGGGAGGTGTCATCTCGTAGTTCTCGGGGTGCAGACCCCGATTTGAGGACTGTCCACAGCATCTGTGACGTCATTGGTGACGTCATCAATAGGAGTAGTAGCGAAAGTGAGCCTTTTGGGGAGTGAAGGATGTTATTTGGTGTAGAGTTGGACCATCTGCGGTGCGAATGCGTCATGGGAGGTGTCGTGTTGTAGCTCTTGGCGTGTAGACCCAAATTTGAGAGATATTTACAGCATCTGTGACGTCATTGGTGACGTCATCAGTAGGA
Organism: Hanleya hanleyi; assembly: GCA_036873755.1. Lineage (NCBI taxonomy): Eukaryota > Metazoa > Mollusca > Polyplacophora > Lepidopleurida > Hanleyidae > Hanleya > Hanleya hanleyi. The sequence continues at coordinate 995 of JAVTVY010057286.1, read as the reverse complement.
GTATTAGCGAAAGTGAGCCTTTTGGGGGTAGTGAAGGATGTTATTTGGTGTAGAGATGGACCATCCGCGGTCCAAATGGATCGTGTGAGGTGTCATCGTCTAGCAACGACCACCAACACCATTCTTAATGCTTCAACGCCCTGGTGAAATAGCTCAGAAGCTCGGATATTCCATGGAATTGTCACTAATTCTTCGAAATGCAGTGATGCCCGTCAACGCCCGTCGTTACACCTTAACACTCTAACATAACGCCGTGATATAGTCCGGAGAGAGAACAACAACAGCAACAACAACAAGGATGACACATGAGAGAACAACAACAACAAGAAGTTGTTTTTCATATAGTTTGTTCTCCCCAATGTTACATCATACCCACGCTGGGGGAGCCGCGTTGGGTATATTTACAATTCAAGAAGATTCTTGTCCAATCAGAGGCCACCATTTGCATGTTTCATATTCGTTCCTCTCCGTTAGATGTATTCTTGTCCAATCAGAAGTCTCCATTTCAGAAAGTTCCATCTTCGGCCATGTTCGATCTGAACCGTTTATTCTAATCATCGTCGGGCAGGCCAGGATACCGTTGAGGCCACATATCCTCAGATAGTTGTTTGTGCATTCTGAGTATCTATCAGTGCATGGGTGAATACTTTCATCCGATGGGGATGGTGGTCAGTTTAACCACGAAGAACGTAACATTGGTCACCCTCTCCACTTGCCATTTTGTGTTTTGTCGTTGTTGTCGTACCCATTCCAAACTATCCACGCTGTCCAGTTCCTTCAGCATCGTCTCCAGTGACACACGATGGATAATGGTGAAAGGCTGGTCAAACACCCGGGTATTATTGCTGGGATAAAAGTAACGGAGCTGGTCTGTCTCTTTATGGCGAAGAATGTATCCAAAAGTGAGATTTAACTTGAAGGCTGTATCTTGGTCGTTGAAGATGGCTTCCACGTAGCTACGTAGACGGATGTTTTCTTCCAACCGAAAATTATAT
>JAVTVY010057285.1:0-30958 GCA_036873755.1 Hanleya hanleyi | reverse complement strand
TGAAAGAGTGTCATGACAGTGTAACCGGTGGTCACCTTGGGGTGAAGAAAACCTTGGCAAAAGTGAGACAGGCGTACATGTGGCCTGGTCTACAGACCGATGTTCGGCAATGGTGCCGGAGTTGCGACGTTTGTAATCGCAGGAAGTTGGCGGGACGGAAGCCCAGAGGTCCTCATCGCGGTCAGATGACCAGAAGTCCAGGAGACAGAGCAGCTGTTGATATTCTCGGGCCATTGGCAGAAACCTGTCGGGGGAAGCGATATGTAGTCGTCATTGGAGATTATTTCACCCGTTGGGTGGAAGCTGTGGGCCTACCCAATCAGGAAGCCACGACGGTTGCCCAAGCTGTCGTAGACCACTTCGTGACCCGATTTGGCGTACCAATGGCAATTCACTCTGACCAGGGGCGTCAGTTTGAAAGCAGAGTATTCCAGGGGATGTGCCGCATACTCGGAATGAGGAAAACGAGGACTACACCCTATCACCCCCAGTCGAACGGCATGATTGCACGGTTCAACCGGACCTTAGCCCAGATGTTGCATGCCAGCATTGACCGACACCCGGACGACTGGGATCTTCACATCCCATTGGTGCTGATGTCATACCGTGCCACCGTGCATGAGACGACGGGATATTCCCCAAACATGATGGTGTTTGGGAGGGTGTTTGGGAGCGCCTCCGAAACAGCAGGTAGAGCGGACACAGTGGGTCGAAGATCTCCGGGATGAGATGGCCGAGATACACGAGTTTGCCCGAGAGACTACGAAGAAGAGCTTGAGGCGGCAGAAACGTATCTACGATACGAGAGCTTTTCCCCACAAGTACAAGCCTGGTGATCAGGTTTACCTGTATATTTCCGCCACTAAGCGTGGGGAGATCCGGAAACTACGAGACCGGTGGGGAGGGCCTTTTACTGTGAAAGAAGCCCTGACTGATGTGACATATCGCATCGCCGACGAGGCTGGTGGCCTCCGTGTGGTCCATCATGATCTGCTTAAGCCCTTCTACCCCAGAGAGACGTCGGATAGTGAGACCACTGAGTTTACAGAGAATGATGATGATGTCGAGTCTGAGAACGACTCGGAGCCCGCGGCAGTCTTTCCATATCCGGTGGAGCATCCAACCGCAGTGAGATCTCCAGTACCTCGGCAGACGAGAAGTGGGCGGAGAACTCGGCGCCCTAGGAGATTGGCAGATTACGAGGTTGGATTACCGCCTGATCCCCCTGTTGATGTCGAGTCGCCTCTTTCGGAAGAGCAGATGGCCTTGCCGGAGACGTGGAGTCCTCCACGAACGACTCGTGGACGTCGTATCCAGCGACCGGGGCGATTTAATGACTACGTTCTAGCCTGTCAGTGGACAGGAGATGCACAACCGTATGGTCGGAGAAATACGGTGGATGACCGTGATCGTCGAGGGATGACCTGTGGTGCAGGGCCGACCTGCAGGTACTCCGGTGGGCGACGAACACCGGATGGGTGATCCCGAGGCTTTACTGCCTCAGATGCATGATGCATGACTCCAGCAAGAGACAGCTGTGGCCTGCTGTGGACCTGATGTCCACTTCAGGTGACGATGACTTGGCCAGGATGTCAAGAGGACCGTCGTCCTGTAATTTTGTTGTATATACGTTGTACATATGTTCTGTTCTGCACACCCGTGCTGCTGGTAGCGTGACGAGAGCCATGACGAGGGCGTCATGTTCTTCGAAGGCGGGGGTAGTGTAACGAAAGTGCAGAATGACAACGACCCCTTGGGATCCCCTTTAATAAATCACTGCTGGTGTTTGATACGTGACTAGTGTGAAATCGAAAGTAACATTGTGTTTACGTGTGCGGTTGACTTACCTGATGGAATTCAACGTTGTAATTTTCCTAGAATGAACTATAATAATCCGGGAGACAGACAATGCCTCGAAATCCCGGGGAAGTTATCTCAAACGATCAGTCGGGACGGAAAAAGGGACTCTGGTGAGCTCACTTGCTTCGCTGTAGATGACGTCAGTCAGGAATCCGGAAGTCGGTTTCAGAGAATATGCAGATGAGGGACAGTGAACTTTGCGGTCGTCGTGTGAATTAACTAGAGAGAGTTGGAAGCTGAGATTTACCAGTTACGTCCGTTATGAATTATGGTTTGTTCCTCCATAGCCATATTTATCCAGCGAAGTCCAGATAAACTGATCGGGGGGAAGTGTGATTCTTTGACAATAAAGAGGGCGCTGGCATCGTGGACTTGTTTCTACCTTTATCTGCAGGAGAACGTTCTGTTTCTACCTTTATCCACAGAAGAGCGGTAGCCCTATATAAGCCGGACTCCCGCTGGAACGACAGAGACCAGCAGAAACTTCAAGGTGAGAACACGCACAATCTATTGGGGAGAAGAAATCCAATACATTGCCGGGCCGGAGAAGGGCCGCGATCAGGCCGCCGAATTTGTGCCGCCGCCGGGCCGGGACCAGGCCGCCGAATTGAAGAAGTGCCGTCGCCGAATCCTATAGCATCATTGCATACATTTACACTCACTTACACGTCCGGGCTGTGTTTACTCTACTTCGATCTCTACCTATCTCAACCGTATCGCACAGTTGTGTGGGTATTGCGCTGGGAGTTAGAGTATAGACACTTATCGTCAATGGTTATTCCTATCTCTACTGTACGGTAGTGCAGGCTCAGCTCTGGGAATTAACTAACGGCGTTAGTGTTGATAGCATGGCCGTACCTTTATGGTATCGATTAAGTTGTATCCGGTAGGAGACGCTCGTCTCTGTGAAGAGGGTACAGCTAGGCAAATCATACACAGTTCCTACCTAAACAATTATCCATGCACACACGTACTTAAACACACAACCTACGGGTTGAGATACATTCACGCTAACACCCACAAGCTATAGGTTCGAGCCTAGAGCTTGATAAATATACACCTACCCAGTAAATCGTACCATAAACGATTATTCATTCACGCCTCCATAAGCATACAGTCTCTCACCACCCTGTACATATATAATTCACGGCCAATCATAGATTACTACTGTCTCATACAGTAGTATATAAAGGGGGAATCCTTGACCAGATGCCCATCTATTGCGGATGACCATGCAGTAGTATAGAAGGAGGGGTCATGGACCAGTTGACCATACAGTAGTATAGGAAGAGGGTTCCTATACCAGGTGCCCATACAGTAGTATAGGAAGGGGGTTACTAGACCAGGTGCCTACCCATCCACCGTGTGTTATTGATGTCCGATCCTATGTGGACCGTGTAGCCGTGAACTCTAGCCTTGATGATTCGTCCTTGTAGCGGGGCCGCGGAGTGAGTCGCCGTGAGCGGGGTCGCTGAAGCCTGGGGGTGTATTCCTACGAGGGGTGCCGTCTGCTGCTGTGGTGAGCCGTGCAGTTGAATAGTCCTGCGGTGTTACAGAGAGACGGGCCGGTGCCGTAGAAGCCTTTGTACTGTGATAGTACTGTCGTGCCCAGGCCGTCCGCATCCATTGACAGTTACCAACGCTTGGAGGGGCTTAGTCGTGTAAGACGAGACACGACGACGACGAGAAGTCCATACCACCCGAGGGAAGAAGACCGGGGGAAGGAAGACACACGCCGGACATAACCACGGGAGGGCCAGGTCGTGTTAGACGAGACACGACGCAGAGTTCATCCATACGGGAGTGAACGAGGACCTGGGGAAGGAAGCTAGGCGCTGGACCTTACCACGAAGACCTGGGGAAGGAAGCTAGACGCTGGACCTTACCACGAAGACCTGGGGAAGGAAGATTGAAGCTGGACCCAACAACGAGAGAACCGGTCGTGACCAGACTGTGGCTGTGACCAGGCCTGATCGCGATATAGCTAGGGCTATATAATTTTGTATATATTTTCTATTATATGGAACTTCGGTTAAGGATAACTATAAGAATACAGGTAAATCCAAATCATAGATCAGGGATCTTCTTTGTAGGGATTGTACGCTACCGCGATCTGAATCCTGTATTCCTTCTCATAGAATTATATGTCAGTATTGCATTAATTTGCTTTGGTTGTCATTACAGGTCTTCCTTTCCAACCTTCTTGATCCAGACAAGGTGACAGGTTGAATCGAACTCCCTCGTTGGCCAAGATCAGTGCACGAGTGCGTTCCCGGTGGCCTGACAGTTTGTCTTGGGGACCCTGCGCATTCACTTGTGGATCTGAAACATCCATTTCCCACGCATAGAAAACGTTTCACACCCACTGACGAAATCCTCACAGACAAAACCCTCAAAACAAAAAATAAAATAAAAAATTCAGACAAAACTCCCCCACCTTGTATAAAAAAATATTTTGTATCAATTTCCAATTGGTTTCCCTTGGGTCCAGTTGTGCAAGATACCTTTTTGGTCCGATTCGAAAATACAAGTTACGCTTCAAATTAATACTGTATTCCCGAGTTGTTGCATCACAAGAGTCGGCTTATCAAACGATATGGGGCATATTCTATATATTGACTATAGAGAATATCCATACTTTCACCTTCTATATCAAGGAGTTCAAATGATTCCGATTTAAAATGTATTTCTTCAAATTTTAAATCAGTTTATTTTAGTCCATGCCGTTGCATTAGTGAACTGCCCCACTGTTTTGTCTGCCGAAGGGATGTCACTCTTGTGAAACAACGTCACAACTCGACAACTGTAGACTACTGTGTGTTTCGATCCAAGGGAGATAATCAGGGCTCATGCCAAAGTGTCAAAGAGATTAGTCTTCGCTTCCAGTACCCAATGATGACACGTGCAAAAAAAAAAAAAAAAAAAACTACAAAACGAAGACAAAGGATCCTCCGGACATTCACTTTCAGACTAACTTTGCTCATTTCACTTGTACTATAACAACCGACATCAAGTACAGTTTCTAGAAATGTTAAAACTCCTGAACCTTAGATAGATAATATCTTGGTGTTTTCCAGTGTCCCTTTTCCAATCTTTTTCGCTCAAATTCGAAATTCTGCAAACAAAATTACAAATCAATCGTTTGTTCTTAGTAACAATGGACAAAAAGATCCTCTTGTCATTAGCTTACAATTATCAGGCAATGGTGGGTGCCAAGATCCTTCAGGATCTCTTGTTTATTATTATTACCTCCGTCGATCAGACGGAGGTCTAGGAGAGCAACGTGAAATCTCCCGCCAAATAATTGTCACATGGGGAACCCTAGCTAAGATTCATAGCGTCTCCCTTCCCTCAACGCTATGCCGATGACAAATACATTTCCCTGGTGGTAACTCGAACATCTCCATGGCGCACTTATTATCACCTTTGCTCCCTATTGGACCTTCATTAACTTGAAAAATGGGCCGCCATGAATAACGAGAGCTCCTGAAGAATCTTGGCGCCCACCATTGTCCGATAATTGTAAGCTAATGACAAGAGGATCTTTTTGTCCATTGTTACTAGAACAAATGATTGATTTGTAATTTTGTTTACAGAATTTCAAATCTGAGCGGAAAAAGATCGAAAAAGGGACACTGAAAAACACCAAGACCAAGTTTCAGGGGTTTCAAGATTTCTAGAAACTGTACTTATGTCGGTTGTTATAATACAAGAGAAATGAGCAAAGTTAATCTGAAAGTGAATGTACATGTATGGAGGATCCTTCGCCTTCGTTTTGTAGTATTTTTGTTTATTTATTTTTTTGCACGTGTCATCATTGGGTACTGGAAGCGAAAACCAATCTCTTTGACACTTGGGCATGATCTATGAAACATACTTAAGATTTTATAATTAGGAACGAATGCTAATTCTGTTATGTTTACTGGGCTAGTTTGTGATATCTCTTTTAAGATATCATGCTGGAAAATAGTAAGATGGTACAATACTTAATACTGAAGAGATCCGGTCCGCGCAGTATTGTTGAAACTTCGAAAGTGCCTGAATCCTGATTATCTCCCTTGGATCGAACCATGCAGTAGTCTACAGTTGTCGAGTTGTGACGTTGAGTCACAAGAGTGACGTCCCTTCATATAGCCGATCCGCTGGTAGACGAAAGTGTAGGGCAGTTCACTTGCTACTGGATAGACTAAAGAAAACTGATTTAAAATTTGGAGAAATACATTTTAGTTCCGAATTATTTGAACTCCTTGATATGGAAGGTGAAGGTATGGATATTCTCTATATTCAATATATAGAATATGCCCCCCCACTTGATCTGCCGACTCTTGTGATGCAACGTCACAACTCGGAATTCATACCGTATTAATTTGACGCGTAATTTGAATTTGAAGGTATCTTGCACAACTAGGCCCCATGTGGGACCTGTGTACCAAATTTCAGAAAGATCCATGAAATATTTCCTGAGAATTCACGATAACAATGTTTCAAGGGGAAATTCAAGATGGCCGCATTGTGGACATATTGGATTTTCGATTCGGACCGAAAAAGGTATCTTGCACAACTAGAGCCTAAGGGGAACCTGTGTACCAAATTTGAGAAAGATCCATGCAGTACTTCCTCAGAAGTCACGATAACAATGTTGCATGGGAAAATCCAAGATGGCCTCCTGTTGGCCATATTGGATTTTCGAATCGGACAAGAAAAGTTATCTTGCACAACTAGACGACAAGGAGAACCTGTGTACCAAATTTAACAAAGATCCATGGAGTAGTTCCTGAGAAATCGCAATAACAAAGTTTCATTGGGAAATCCAAGATGGCCGCCTGATGGACATATTGGATTTTGGAATCGGACCAAAAAAGGTATCTTGCATATCGAGACCCTAAGAACCTGTGTACCAAATTTGAGAAAGATCCATGCAGTAGTTTCTGAGAAATGAAGATAGCAATGTTTCATGGGGAAATCCAAGATGGCTGTCTGATGGCCATATTGGATTTTCGATTCGGACCGAAAAGGTATCTTGCACAACTAGACCCCAAGGGGAACCTGTGTATCAAATTTGAAAAAGATCCAAGCAGTACTTTCTGAGAAATCGTGATAACAAGGTTTCATGGGGAAATCCAAGATGGCTGCCTTGTGGCCATATTGGATTTTCGAATCGGACCAAAAAAGGTATCTTGCACAACTAGACCCTAGGGGAAACCTGTGTACCAAATTTGAGAAAGATCCATGCAGTACTTCCTGAGAAATGACGATGACAATGTTTCATGGAGAAATCCAAGATGGCTGCCTGGTGGCCATATTGGATTTTCGAATTGGACCAGAAAGGGTATCTTGCACAACTAGACGCCAAGGGGAACCTGTGTACCAAATTTGAGAAAGATCCCTGCAGCAGTTCCTGAGAAATCGGGATAACAAGGTTCCATGGGGAAATCCAAGATGGCTGCCTGGTGGCCATATTGGATTTTCGAATTGGACCAGAAAAGGTATCCTGCACAACTAGACCCCAAGGGGAACCTGTGTACCAAATTTGAGAAAGATCCATGCAGTAGTTCCTGAGAAATCGCGATAACAAGGTTTCATGGGGAAATCCAAGATGGCTGCCTGGTGGCCATATTGGATTTTCGAATCGGACCAAAAAAGGTATCTTGCAGAACTAGACCCCAAGGGGAACCTGTGTACCAAATTTGAGAAAGATCCATCAAGTAGTTCCTGAGAAAACAAGAATTGTTTACGGACGGACTGACGATGGACGACGGACTGACGGACGGACGACGGACCACGGACCATCTGGTGATGGTGGGCTAAAAATACCGATGTTGTGATCATCATCCCTTGTATACACGAGGTCAATAATGACGGAAATGCCCATCTTCTTGACCCTCGATTTCAGGTGATTTTGAGGCTCCATAGGGATAATTTTAACGTCTATAAACCCTTTCACCGATCATTCCTGGTAAACAGGGCTAACGAGAGTGCGTGTACGACCATACCCGGTAGACCGGGTTAGCTTTAAACCTGTTGGCCATCACGATGGGTACAGCACTTTTATTTTTTTTGAATTCGTTTTAACAGAAACCTATCAAACACTGTCTACTTCTGGAAAGCCGAAACCCTGATCAATTTGATTCTCGAAATTGTTTGCTTGTTTGAAAAATAAATAAAGCAAATTTAGATGTTGAACGAAAAAAATCGGAAGCCGCAAACATGGAAAAAAAATCATCGAAAACCTCATCCTAACTTCTGTATTTTTGAAGTTACATCACTGGTAAAGCGTGGTGCATATTCCCCAGACGATTGAAACTGCCAACAACGACCGGCAAAGTTTATTTCCATATTTTTACGAGCCTTGATCCGCAAAGTTTGTCGAACAAGTTTCAAAATGTCGGCAGCATGCTGCGTTAGTGAGCCAATGAGCCAATCGGTATGCATAATTTTGCCCTCGTGACCTCTAGCAGCCAACAGATTTGAGACGAGCGTAGACAGTGGCTGGAAGGGTGGAATTACATCATTTTATAATCCAATCGTATCCTCCGTTTTATTTTGCCATCCATTCCAGGTTATTTCGTTAGACTAGTACCCATCCACTGCGCATGACCGCTATCGCTATGCCAGTGGACCAGTATCTACTAATGAAAAGACGTAATGGCGGCCAAATTCGAGCCCATATCTTCAACATGGAGTGTTTATGAAATGGCTCGATGCGTAGAGGAAGTGCTACAGATCAATGTGAAAACTATCGCTCAAGATATGCGTCTATTTCATCTTGCTTTAGGATTTGATAAAGGATGGTGTTAAAGAAGGATATTCTGTAAAAGATTGTTTCTTTTATCGACCTTCAGTTCGGCCGTAGGCTGTACAGCTTGACGAGAGTGTCTGTGGGTCCGCGTCAGTCCGTAACGTCACAGAAGAATTTTACACAACGTCACAGTACGACGTTATAATGGAATTGTTAATCCGATTGTTGCATAACGTCACAAATACACGTCAACAGCTCATGACATCGCCGCTACAGTGAAGGTCGGCATTATTAGCAGCCTGTTGTCAATCGGCCCAATGTTATTAGACGACGGCGGCCAGTCTAGTTATTTCATGTGTACAAAGGTGAAAGGTCACGCTTTCCAATGAGAGGTCAAACATAAAAATTGGCAGAGTAAAACTCAAGAAAACCGCTGTCAAATGCGGTCGAAAAAAGACGATTTCTCCATTCGATTTTGATGTTTTTAAGCCGAGAGAGCCGGGAAAGCGCAAACGCAATTTCTAGCATTCCAAAGACAACATATACAAATTTTAACAGTTCTCAGGGAATTGATCGTCAGCAGGTCACTTTTGTCAGGGGAAATAATCGGCGAAAGGGTTAATATATGACCAACGAAGGGCCAGCTAGTCTGACATTTCTGTCTTTTTAGCCCACCATCACCAGATGGTGGGCTGTTCAAATCGCTTTTTGTCCGTGGTCCGTCGTCCGTTGTCCGTCCGTCCGTCGTCCGTCCGTAAACAATTTCGTCCGCTTGTTATCGCGATTTCTCAGGAACTACTTTATGGATCTTTCTCAAATTTGGTACACAGGTTCCCCTTGGGGTCTAGTTGTGCAAGATATGTTTTCTGGTCCGATTCGAAAATCCAATATGGCCACAAGGCGGCCATCTTGGATTTCCCCATGAAACCTTGTTATCGCGATTTCTCAGGAACTGCTCTATGGATCTTTCTCAAATTTGGTACACAGGTTCCCCTTGGGGTCTAGTTGTGCAAGATACCTTTTTTGGTCCGATTCGAAAATCCAATATGGCCACCAGGCGGCCATCTTGGATTTCCCCATGAAACCTTGTTATCGCGATTTCTCAGGAACTACTTGATGGATCTTTCTCAAATTTGGTACACAGGTTCCCCTTGGGGCCTAGTTGTGCAAGATACCTTTTCTGGTCCGATTCGAAAATCCGACATGGCCACCAGGCGGCCATCTTGGATTTCCCCATGAAACCTTGTTATCACGATTTCTCAGGAACTACACCATGAATCTTCCTCAAATTTGGTACACAGGTTCCCCTTGGGGTCTAGTTGTGCAAGATACCTTCTCTGGTCCGATTCAAAAATCTAATATGGCCACCAGGCAGCCATCTTGGATTTCCCCCATGAAACATTGTTATCGTCATTTCTCAGGAACTACTGTATGGATCTTTCTCAAATTTGGTACACAGGTTCTCCTTGGGGTCTAGTTGTGCAAGATACCTTTTCTGGTCCGATTCGAAAATCCAATATGGCCCCCAGGGGCCCATCTTGGATTTCCCCATGAAACTTTATCGTGATTTCTCAATAAGTACTGCATGGATCTTTCTGAAATTTGGTACACAGGTCCTACATGGGGCCTAGTTGTTCAAGATATGTCAAGTTACGCTTCAAATTAATACGGTATTTCGGAGTTGTGACGTTGCATCACAACGATTCGAAAATTCAAGTTACGCTTCAAATTAATACGGTATTTCGGAGTTGTAACGTTGCATCACAAGAGTCGGCGGATGAAACGGTGGGACATATTCTATATATTGACTATAGAGAATATCCGTACCTTCACCTTTCATATCAAGGAGTTCAAATAGTTCGGAATTAAAGTATTTCTTCGAGTTTTCTTTAGTCCATGCATTTTGCAAGTGAACTGCCCCACCGTTTCGTCTGCCGGGGGTCGGCTACATGAAGGAACGTCACTCTTGTGACACGACGTCACAACTCGACAACTGTAGACTACTGCATGTTTCGATCCAAGGTAGATAATCAGGATTCAGACACTTTCGAAGTTTCAAATTTACTGCGCGGACCGGGTCCCTTCAGTATTAAGTATTGTACCATCTTACTATTTTCGAGCATTGTATCTTAAAAGATATGTCTCGAACTAGCCCAGTAAACAGAACAGAATTAGCATTCGTTCCTAATTATAAAATCTTAAGTATGTTTCATAGCTCATGCCAAAGTGTCAAAGAGATATTTATGCCCCCCCCCCCCTCTAACTAGGGCATATAGCAATCGCTTTGTCCGTCCGTCTGTCCGTCCGAATTTCTTGTCCGCGCAATATCTCAGTTAATATTTGATGGGCAGGATTGAAACTTGTAGTTGTGCAGCGTAGAATTTTTTCCGAATTCTGGTATAATTTTCAAGAGTTATGGCCCTTTTTCTGAAATCTCTGTGAATGGGACTTGTCCGGGCTGGATCTTGGTTAATATTGTGTGGACAAGTATAAAATTTGCATGATATGTGGGCAGTGCTCCACAGTTGTGCAGCATAAAGTTTCTCCACGTTTCGCTTATATTTTCAAGAGCTAAGGCCCTTTGTTCCTGAATTCTCCGTGAATTGGGACTTGTCCGGCCTGGATCTCGGTTAATATTGTATGGACAATTATGAAATTAGCAGGATATGTGGTCAGTGCCCTGTAGTTGTGCAGCGTGAAGTTTCTCCGCGTTTCGCATATATTTTCAAGAGTTATGGCCATTTTTCTTCAAATCTTTGTGAATTGGAACTTGTCCGGGCTGGATCTCGTTTAATATTGTATGGACAATTATGAAATTTGCAGGATATGTGGTCAGTGACCTGTAGTTGTGCAGTGTGAAGTTTCTCCACATTTTGCATATATTTTCAAGAGTTATGGCCCTTTTTTCTTCAAATCTTTGTGAATTGGGACTCGCAGGGCTGGATCTCGGTTAATATTGTATGGACAAGCATGAAATTTACATGATATGCGGTCAGTGACCCATAGGTGTGCAGCGTGAAGTTTCTCTGCTTTCGGTTATATTTTCAAGAGTTATGGCCCTTTGTTTATCAAAACTAAGTGAATGAGATATATTTATTTGTCCAGGCTGGATCTCAGTTCATAACCGATTTGGACCAGGAAAATGGTTATATTATATGTTATTCTACATTCCAAAGCAGACAACATAGGTCCTGAACTATGAAATTGCCCCAAAAAGATTAAATTGGGTGCAAAATTCACTGTTCACTGATCGCTTCATAATTTCACCACAATATACTCCTAAGGAATGTAGGTCTCGTAACCAGGTCACATTTTCGGATTTGGCGAAAGCTCTGGCAGCCATCTTGCATCAAAACATCGTATTATCAATTGTTGGTTGATACTTGGAATATGTATTATGTGAGGCATGGCCAAAAAAGTGACTCAAACGGAATTTTTATAATTATCCAAATTAGGCCTCCACCAACCACTAAAGAACAGAACAATGGCGGGGCAGTGTCGGATTAATGCGGAAGGGGGGCATACAATTGAGCAATCTCTGATTGCTTCCTTCCTGTGTTGTCTTCGCTTCCAGTACCAAATTATGACACGTGCAAAAATATAAAAAAAAGAAAAAAATACTACAAGACGAAGGATCCTCTGTACATGTACATTCACTTTCAGACTATTAACTTGTAGTCTTGTACTACATGTATAACAACCAACATAAGTACAGTTTCTAGAAATCTTGAAACTCCTGAAACTTAGAAAGATATCTTGGTGTTTTCCAGTGTCCCTTTTTCGATCTTTTTCGCTCAGAGATTACAAATCAATCGCTTGTTCCTAGTAACAATGAACAAAAAGATCCTCTTGTCATTAGCTTACAATTATCGGACAATGGTGGGCGCCAAGATCCTTCAGGATCTCTCGTTATTCATGGCAGCCCATTTTCTCAAGTTAATGAAGGTCCAATAGGGCGCAAAGGTAATAATAAGTGCGCCATGGAGATGTTCGAGTTACCACCAGGGAAATGTATTTGTCGTCGGCATAGCGTTGAGGGAAGGGAGACGCTATGAATCTTAGCTAGGGGAACCCAAGACTCAGGGCTGTTCCAGAAAAAAATACATGGGGGGGCCGGAGAGCATTTTTGAATTATACCCACCACCTATAGAAATGTTAGGCCTCCAGGCGCCACTACCCATAGAAATTGTTAATCTTCGAAGACCACCACCCATAGAAAGGTTATTACTCTTGTAAAACCCACCGTCTTCAAATCCGGATTTTCACTCATGGCATTCACCCGTTCTCCGCTTAAAATTTCTTGATTTTCGTTCGCATTATTTCAGCGAACCCTTTTACGGAAAACGGTAGAAGGTATATGCATAAATTTTATATCATTTTATTGTCCCCCGCTACTTAGTAGGGGGGGGGGGGGACTTAGAAACACCGGTGTCCGTAATTCCGTAATTCCGTGATTCCGTAGTTCCGTAATTCCGTAGTTCCGTAAGATTTTCTTGTCCGGACAATAACTCGTGAACGATTTAACCGATCAACTTCAAACTTGGGGTGTGCCTTGATATTGGCGAGAGGACGGTTGGGATTGTTTTTCAGCAATGTGCGTAATCCAATATGGCCGCCGTCAGCCATTTTGGATTATAAGCAGTACGATCTTAGATTTTCTTGTCCAGACAATAACTCGTGAACGATTTAACCGATCAACTTCAAACTTGGGGTGTGCCTTGACATTGGTGAGAGGATGGTTGGGATTGTTTTTCAGCAATGTGCGTAATCAAATATGGCCGCCGTCAGCCATTTTGGATTATAAGCAGTTGGATCTTAGATTTTCTTGTCCATACAATAACTCGTGAACGATTTAACTGATCAACTTCAAACTTGGGGTGTGCCTTGACATTGGTGAGAGGACGGTTGGGATTGTTTTTCAGCAATGTGCGTAATCTAATATGGCCGCCGTCAGCCATATTGATTTATAAGCAGTTGGATCTTGTCTGGACAATAACTCGAGAATGATTCAACCGATCTACTTCATATGTGGGGAGTGCCTTGACATTGTTGAGAGGAGGATTACATCTTGTCTGGACAATAACTCTAGAACGATTCAACCAATCTACTTCAAACTTGGGGAGTGCATGGACATTGGTGAGAGGACAGTTGGTAATATGTTTTATGGATGTGCATTATCCAATATGGGTGCCATCCGCTGTATTAGATTATGTTAAACTCATCAGCGATATCTCCATTTTCAAATCATACTCTTCATCAATGATATGAGATATCATCGACCATAGAGGTCCATGGCCCCCGCAGCAGCAGCGCCAGTTATGGTGGATGTAATCCACCATAACTGGTGCTGCTAGCGGGGGACATGGACCTCTATGGTCGATTTTTCGTAAAAATGTAGAGGATTCCGGAAACGTAAAAGTATTTCAGTAAGTTCACGCAATAATTTCCGGACAAGAAAAACCGCATGTCAGTCGATCCCGAAAAAATTTCAGCGAAGTCGACACGATTATTTCAGTTGCCCACTATCTCAAAAATAAAAATACTTTTGTTATCAAACTATATTGAAAAGAGAAACTCTTCAGCTATTCCGGAAGGTTTAGATTGCCAAAATCGCACCGACCGAGTTTCCGTTTCTTCGGTCGAATTAAAAACACTTCAGTCCATTTTTGCGCAGTTGGATTTGGCGGAAGTACAAGGATGAGCAAACTTCGGAAATCGACAAACTTCGGAAAACGGCCGAATGGTCGCGGACTGGTATGGGAGACCACTCTTGCCGCCTTGTCACCACTCACCAATAGATGGTGCTAGAAAATACAATACACCGTTCAACACGACAGAAAACGAAACAAAGATTTCGTTGCATCGAAAGTCATGCGCCGATTCGGTAAGATCCCACCACCCATAGAAATAAATTTTTGACATCGACACCCACTATCAACAGAAGTAGTTTACTATAATCTACAACCACCCACAGAAATACAATTCGTAATAAAAGGACCACCCACAGAAAAATATATCAAGTGCCTTCCGCCCCCCCATGTATTTTTTTCTGGAACAGCCCTCATGGGATTTCCAATAGGGATTGCTATGGTTCCCGACAAAATTTTGAAGCCAAGTTGTTAGACACTATTGAAATAATGAGGTTCCCCATTGCAATGCATTTCAATGGGCCTTGCTTCTGTAGTCGGGTTCCACCTCCAATCATGCTTCACGAGTTACATGTAATGGCCGCTTTCACCGGGAGATTTAACATGGCGGCTCTCCAGCTTGTAGAGATGGACAATGCGATTTTTTTGCCGTTTTTCTGGTAAGTTTATTGTCGCCATTTTATGTCATTACAACTCAATGATTCCTAGTACACCACCCGTCATTTCTATATATCGTAAAGTATTTGTCGGCTGATGACTTATGTCGAAGCCAACCAAATAGTCCAAGTTGTTGTTGTTGCATATCAAATACCCGGGAGGTCATGCACGCACTGACTGGAAGACAATGGCACAATCGACGATGCCCTGATTTTTCTGATACTTTTTTTCTTTCAGTTGATGATATCCACCAGCCTGGTTGTTTAAAAACAGTTATTCTAAATTTTGCTGATAAATTATATTTCCTTTGGGGGGGGCTACTTATTTTGGCATTATTGTAATGACGCATCAAATCACAGTTTATTGCTTGTCAAACGAAACCACATGTGTCTCTGTCCCAATTCCCATTTCAAAAGTTCATCCCCCAGCAGCATACGTGTCAATTAACATTTCAATACACTGAATTAAAAATTATCCTTGATCCTATCAAATTACCTTGCCTCAGGATACCATTCTCAGCTTTACAGTCCATTTGAAATGAATGAGTGAAAACAGTTGAATAATGGTTTGATTTTGCAGAAGCCCCAAATTGATCTACCTGCGTGAGTCTTTAAACTTATTTAATAAAGCTGATAAATAATATACATATACTTTTTGTTTGACAACATTGTAAACCTTTTCTTTTCATTTATCCTAACAGTTTAGTGACATCCACATTGTGTGCTGTGAGACTTGTTGATGAAAAATAATTTGCTTGTTAAAACCTGATATTCTGAAAACTCATTCTGAATTGTAGTTGAAACAAAGGAGTGTCTACATTCCACATGTAGGCCTACATTATTGAGATTTTTGACTGATAGCATGGATGGAACCTTTCCCAATTTTTTTTTTTTTTTTTTTTTAGTTTTAAGCCCTGGACATACCACTGGGCATTTATTTGCCATACGATCACATTTCACATGCTTTGTTCAGCCCCCGTGATCTGGAACCAAACAAACACTATCACGAGATGAAAGAAGGAGATCATGATATACATTTCAGGTTTTACCGATGCCAAATGACTTGAACAGCAGACAATTAGGCAAAAAGAAAATCAATAAATATATCAATAAATAATAAATTACATAGAAAATTTTCTTGTCTTTGCAAGGGGGGCACTAGACACTCTGACAACACAGACCATTCATTCAAATTTCACATTCCAT
The DNA here is from genome assembly GCA_036873755.1 of Hanleya hanleyi. Classification (NCBI taxonomy): domain Eukaryota; kingdom Metazoa; phylum Mollusca; class Polyplacophora; order Lepidopleurida; family Hanleyidae; genus Hanleya; species Hanleya hanleyi. The sequence goes on along the minus strand of JAVTVY010057285.1, from coordinate 14,849 downwards.
TGGGGAGACAGAAATATTCCTCAAACACAGTATACGTATTCTCTTTTGTGATCTAATTTTCGTTTGTCAAAATATTGCTCCATAGAGAAGTTAATCCTGTTCTAGATTACAATATCCTGGATTCTTATCATGCATTGCTCATGCCACTAACATGAACTCCAATCCAACCAGTGGTCAAGATCCATCATCGCTCTCCAGGATTCATATTATTGATCACTCATAGATTGGATTAAGTTCTCATAGTACTCAGTTCTCATTTCATACTTTTGCAAATTCTTGTAACATGGTCAGGTCCCAGTTCTATTAAGTACACGTATGAAAGGTGCGAACTGGTATAATGGATTTCATCTTGTTGTGTATGACGAAAGAATGAAATAATGAGGGCCATAAACATTTTCAATGAAGTGGGTTTTGATATTAATATATGTATACAATTGATTCCAACCTGCAGGTCATGGATTCAGCACTGTTACACAATGGATGTACTGGATGAAATGGAAAAATCAAAACAGACTATTGATTGGTTCAGCTGTCTCAGAAAGGTGACATTTTCAAGGATGCCCAGTTCTAACTTAAAACAACCATGCCGGACTTCATTCCTTGTCTCAGAATAATTGGATCTAACTTTTACAAAACCTGCAGCTCCCAATAGCTCCTGGATCTAGAGCACATGATGGGACCTAGTTTATCAGTGCTATGGCAAAAATATCATGTAGAATGGCATTGTGTGGATAATATCAGATTCATGGAAGTTGAAGTCCTGCAGCATGCTCCACAAATATCATCAAAGGTCATAAAACTTTCTGGTCTGCACCACAGGGCTACATGTAAGTAGCACGGTTTTGTCAGAGATTTTTTTTATTTTCATTTTTTTTCTTCAAATTTTAGAATTTTAATTTTTTTAAATTTTAAAATTTTAATTTTTTTTGAACATCTTGGAAATACTAAATTATTATATAGCTTACTATAATACTCATACATGGTCATATTTTAAAGCGCGAGCCCGTGTTTGCCAAGCATGGAAAATTACACTGTATAGTATATACCCTATACAATAGACCAGGTGAACAACATGGCCTCGAAAATGACGCTGTTGTTGGGATAATGACACGTCGACATAAACTATAGCATGTCCTCGTTCAATCGCATACAACTTTGGCACATTCCGTGCGCTGGTTCGATCGCTAGACCGATTTAAAAGAAGGTGGTGTTTTCTCTCAGCGTCATTTTCGAGGCCATGTTGTTCACCTGGTCTATTGTATAGGGTATTTACTATATAGTGTAATTTTCCATGCTTGGCAAACACGGGCTCGCGCTTTAAAATATGACCATGTATGAGTATTATAGTAAGCTATATAATAATTTAGTGTTTCCAAGATGTTCAAAAAAACTTAAAATTTTAAAATTTTAAAATTTAAAAAAATTAAATTTTCAATTTTCAAAAAAATCTCTGACAAAACAGTGCTACTTACCCCTGTGGTCTGCATCAGTGTGGATCTAAACTTTTTTTTTTTTTTTACAAAATTATCTCCCTTGACCAGGTGAGGACTTGTCTAAAATGATTTAGCTACAGAAACAAAGACTTCATTTCCTGAGTAGAGGTAAAAACATATTTTGATTATTTTATTCAAATTTCAATGCCACTTCTGGTATATGTACCTGTATAAAATACATACAGAATGAACTGCATACAGAATAACACAAAGAACAGGTATATGTATCTCATTACATTCTTAACCAAAGATCAATATCTGGGTAATATTACAACAATACCATGGTGTTATATATTGTTATGATTGACTGCTGAAGATATTTCTAATTTGAGGGCAATGGGCAATCATACTAAATTCATTTTCATAACTCCATTTATTTTCACAATAAGCAACATAATCGAGATTAGCAAGTGAAGTTTTACAACATAATATAATAAGCATCATGGGTCTCCTTCAGTTTAGTGTAGACATATATACCCTTGAATATCTGTTACCATGATTCAGTCATAATATTGTCTGTAATATATTGATGTCGACAAGGAATAAACATAATTATTTGATAGTATTATTAATTGTATGTTGTTTATGATTAACATGAACTTTTTATTTGCTGGAATCAAGCCATTTGTTCCATATGGGCAATATTCTCATCAGCCATCACCATTCAATATGAATGTGATACATGTACAAGTCCATGGTAATTGATACATTATGGTGTAGGTGACCTGTAACACCAGTATACAAAATTATTCCGAGTGCATTGAATCCTCATCACATGATGCTGAGACAGACCAGAATGGAGTGTCAGTAAAATCAGGTGTGTTTTGTAGAGGATTCTGTCAATGAGGATGCTATACTGCACACATACAAAATATGTTGATGTGTAGGGCCTATAGCACAAAATCACAAGCAAGTTGGTAAGTTGGCAAGCCGCTAACGTGTTGATTTGGGTGGGGGCGTCCTCTCAGGGGGAGGTGGGGGTGGTGGGGGTGGGAAGGGGCCTAATGTCTCCAGCAGTATTCCAGGTTTTCCATCAATATACTCTCTTCCATACCCCAATATTTCAAGCACGTGAAATCAGACAAAAAATATTTGCGGGGAATGGGACTTCCGCATCCCTAGCTGGACATGCTAGTGGGGAACCCTCAATTCCAGGTTAATTACCATTGGATGTAAAAAGGGCTTCACAGATCTTGGATGTAGTATAGAGAGAGAGAGATAGAGAGAGCTAGTTTGCGACATTTGTAAATAGTCACTGTAGTATCGCTACCAAATGTTGATAGCCATGTGCTATTTGTATATAGATCTTTATTACATCGTTTAATCTGTGCTTTTACCTCCTGTGAAGAGGGTGCTCCTAGATGAAAGGGCGAATTTCCTGATCAACAACATTGGTGAAGTTAACGTCCAACAAATGCAAAATTGAGCTTGGCATCCGGCCCTATGTTATTCAGTGATGTATTCCCCTACGGACCCTGTTGCCTCGGCGGAGGTCTTTGGGCTCATCCAGCGCTTGTTCTTTGTATTTGGGATGTCCACGCCTCGTCACAGGCAACTGCCCCCCCCCCCCCACCCCTCCATCCGCACTGGGGCAAGCTCCCATTAAGTTAACATTGAGAATTACGGAAAACTCTCAGAAAATATAAAACTAAATATTCCTGGCCGCTGTTTCTTACGTATTATGGTGACGATATTCATTTCACAAAACACATGAAAGTTTCAGAAGTACTCGGAGAACAGAAAAAATATATTCACCAAAACGAACTTTCGGCAATGTTAAAGCATATATAAATCTTGCCCTCAGTCAGTCAGCGGAGGGAGGGAAAGTTGAACAGCCATTGTTTTGTACTCGCTCGGTGTGGACTGCACCAACTTGGCTGTGCTACTTTGCATTCGATAAATGGACAAGTGAATTTAAGGATTAGATAATTATGTTTATCATCGTACCAAAATTTGTTGCAGATTTCCGTGAAACACGGCATAATACCCGCTCTGTTTCCCTGCTCCGTTTAACAAGTCGTATAGACACCATACATGGAACTAGCTAAGATACATAGCGTCTCCCTTGTATCTTAGCTAACATGGAACGAGCCACATAGTGTGTACAATGGGCTATGAGCAGCGTTAAGTCCTAGAAATTTGCCATTTTCCATATTTTCGTTGCTAATTGCTTCATGGCTCAATATATTAAACTGGACTTAGAATTATTCAGGAAGACGCTTGTGATAGTGAATAACTGTTTCTTAGAATTTCAATGAATGGCCAGCATTTTGCTAGGTCAATCCATGCCTAACCTACCCTGTCGTTTGTTTGTGTCCAATTTGCTTCCTTTTACTCACGCGGGTGGTTGGGTGGGTTCAGGTTCCTGTTGCTTCAATGCATTTTGCTGAGAAGCAACAGGAACTTGATAATGTGATGTCTAGCACTGTAATATCACTTGTCTTTATTGCACCATGTAAGCGTCCTGTCTGTGTCTTGTACGCTGTCCTCAGTGTTTTATAGGGTGGATGGAGGGTGTCTGGTTCCATGCTGCTTCAAAGATTTCTTCTTTGAAGTAGCAGGAACACAAGTGGGCTGGGTGGTACTTAGTTGGTTCGTCGTGATATAGCTGAAATATTGTTGAAAGCGACGTTAAATTCTATTCACTCACTCACTCACCCTTTTACTCACCGATGGTTGCTCTATCCATAAAAAGGTTTATATATGTTTGCTATTATCAGCTTCACTAAAACAAGTTACGATTTTAAGACTTTCTGTCAAATATCCAACGATATGAACTTGCATTCCAGTCGCATTCCTTTAAAAATCGCAAGATTTTTTTTACTAATTGCTCAGTTTCAGTGTTTCCGTAGATCGAAGTCACTTTGTTCAGTATAATTAATCTGCCAGAAAACATTGGTGCCTCTCGTTGTCATTGTTTAATTGTTTTACTTTTACAAGGTAAACGGTGCATTTCCTTGTCCAGTAACTTTGACTTACATCTTGCATATCTAATGTAATTGTGCAGCGCGGACTTCGAGATTGGTGCCGAACAGCCGTTGGCCTTCCTCGTCAAGATTTGCCATTGATCTTTAACCCTGAAGCAAAGTTTTTTGCCGATATCTTTTGATATACAGATGGTAATGTTCTGAAATTACTGTATGTGTTAGCAAACTATATATTTTGTGGGACATATTAAAATATTACACTTCAAATAGGCGTGACTGGATTTTTACAACAAAATTTGTCCATCTGCATGGCCCATCTAAATATTAAGAGTCAACGGCCCAGAGAAGCGGAACATATCGCCGCACTCGGGCTCTGGTTCGTCAAACTCAATCTAATTAAAATTAAAATCCTGTCTACTCCCCCATTTGGATATGTCGCTTGCAGGATCTAACTGGCTTGCAGTAACGCGAGTGACAACCAATCCTGAGAACTCTTCATAATGTTTGGAAGGGAACATAATGGTAGGGTCTTTTTGGTTGACTCAGCCGAATCTACGAAAGCCGAGAGGGGACTTCCGACTTCTGACTTCTGACTTCCGACTTCAGACTTAGGATTTTTTTCATTTATAATGCATTACATCTTAAATTATGAAGCATGGAATAACACAACACCATTATTATGGAATATTGTGCTTAAAGTCCTGCTTGCATGTACTTATAATAATCAGATAACCATTGAATTTTATCTTGAGTTATGTTCTGATTATTAAAATGCGATAACTTCTAATGTAAATCGAAATACCCTATGTCACAAGTCAAAGGCGTCTCAATTACATAATATAATTGCACAAATTGATACATTACGAATAATCACATTTAATGCACCCTTTCCACATTAATCGTCGGATAATGCTGTCTTGTCTCAGTGGCGGCGACAGGTGCACAGCACGTGGACCACCGCATGATCTCCGGTTCGTTCTCATGATCCCTCTCTTTTGTTTATAAAACGGAGCGGATTTTTCATGTATTGATAACTGATGTAAATATGATAATAGGCATGGATCAAATACCCAATACAGGACTAATAAGCTTACATTTATGATAATTTTGACAAATTCAGGTCGAAAATATACCAGTCATTAACACTTAAAATATATTCTGGGTTAACCCTATCTGGCCTGGGCTTTTTGGGATCTGCCCCGTAAATATTTTAAATTCTATTCAACTGATCACAATTACTTCCAAAGCATGGTCGAATAATATAGTATGATAATTTACGCATCAATGCGACAAGGCGATGCCATTATATTTATCGATTATTCAAATATTATTTACGATTTTCTGACACAAAAAACTAAACCTAATTTTGTCAAGCCCAAGCCAAATCAGATCATGAGATCGTACCATTACTCCCAAATATAACTAACAAATAAGATAAATATTGTTTGTATCAAGGCATTTTAGTTCTCTCTCCTCCCTTCTCCAAAACTTGATTATTTTGATTTTGACTTCCGACTTCTGACTTCCGACTTCCGACTTCCGACTTCAGAATTTTGTAGATCCATTCACCCCTTGCAACTTTACCTTTACATACATGATAATAATACCTATATTTTCGTCTGTGACTTTGTGCTTTGATCTTTCTGATTACTAGTATCGGCAATTTAAAAGGGAACCCCAATGTTCTAGGTCCAGTTTTAGGCCACGGTTACAGAGACATTGCGTTTGAAGTTTAAATCTGCTATTGATGGAATTTATTGCAAATGATATTTGGTGATGTCACGAAATACTCAAGATAATGAGCTAGATTATACTGGAATTGTCACAAATCTATTATAAGTCTAATCTCATTATTTGTAATATTGCTTATTTATAGCATCATGAAAACTAGTTCTAAAAAGTTCTAAGCATTTATAGAAATACGGTTCTCATATCAACAGGTTACAAAGGGCTTTATTTTGAAATTGCATGGGTTATGATATCTTATTAAAGAATATGGAGTAACAAAGGTCTATGCGTTTCATATTTATTAAAAATTCATTTCAACTAACACACCTCCTTAAACAAGTTCATGGACTGCAAAGATATCAGAATCCTAAATATCCTTATTTGTCTATCTAATTAACTCACCAATACCTCATTTGCATATCAAATTTTTACCAGTTCCAGAAAGTTTCTCATCAACCAGGGGAAATATTTACAAGCAAAAAAAATGAAAAAATAAAATAAAAATTGAGAACAATGGGGGCAATTTCAGAAATATATGGCAACAAAATATCTCCCCCACAGAAGTTTTAATTTTCCATTTAAGTTTCCCTTTTAAGTGATCAAAATTATGAAGAGTTTTGGAGAAGGGAGGGGAGAGAATTAAAATGCCTTGATACAAACAATATTTATATTATTTGTTAATTATATTTGGAAGTAATGGTACGATCTTATGATATGATTTGGCTTGGGCTTGACAAAATTAGGCTTAGTTATTTTGTGTGTCCTAGGAAAGCAGAAAATCGTAAATAATATTTGAATAATCGATAAATATAATGACATCTCCTTGTCGCATTGATGCGTAAATTATCATACTATATTATTCGATAATGCTTTACATTACCTTACCACATTTTTTAAAAATATTTTCGGAGTGTGGGGGGGGGGGGGGGCGAAATGCCCCCCGCCCCCTGGACAGATCCCAAAAAGCACAGGCCAGATAGGGTTAACCCAGAATATATTTTAATGGATAATGACTGGTATATTTTCGACCTGAAGTTGTCAAAATTATCAGAAATGTAAGATTATTAGTCCTGTATTGGGATATTTGATCCATTCATATTATCATATTTACATCAGTTATCAATACATGAAAAACCCGTTCCATGTTATAAACATAAGGGAGGGATCATGAGAACGAACCGGAGATCACACGGGGGTCCACGTGCTGTGCACCTTTCGCCGCCACTGGGACAAGACAGCATTGTCCAACGATTAATGTGGAAAGGGCGCATTAAATGTGATTATTCGTAAGGTATCAAATTGTGCAATTATATTATGTAAATAAGGCGCCTTTAACTTTTGATATAGGGCATTTCTATTTACATTAGAAATCGCATTTTAATAATCAGAACATAGCTCAAGATAAACTTCAATGATTATCTGATTATTATAAGTACATGCAAGCAGGTTTTTAAGTAGAATATGCCATAATAATGATACTGTGTTATTCCATGCTTCATAATTTACATGTGTAAGATGTAATGCATTATAAAAGAAAAAAAATCCTAAGTCTGAAGTCGGAAGTCAGAAGTCGGAAGTCGGAAGAGTCAGAAGTCGGAAGTCGGAAGTCGGAAGTCAGAAGTCGGAAGTCAGAAGTCCCCTCTCGGCTTTCGTACGAATCAGACCCCACACTGATTGGGTAACGTCTGGTATTGCCGCACTACCGCTAACCTGGCGCCTTAATGCAGTGTAGACATAAGGACTGGTCCTTGGCTTAACCTTGGGTTATAGCGGAGACGATGATCCTATCCCCCACCCCTACTGCAAACAAAGCTGTTAAAATGCGACCGTGATGTCATAAGACTATTAAATATTCATGACCTTGTTGCTCTGAACACCAAATTCAGTTGAAATCAGTAAAATCCTACACAGCGACATATATAGGCATACCATTGGGGAGCACTGATAGAATATTAATTTATTAAGATTGGGTCAAACCTGAGCTATGACATATGCCCGCGTTGGACTATTGGTGTATTTCCTTGTCATGGTTTCATTATCTTGCATATCCAAGGCAGTGATGTATTCCCTTTTCATGATTGCGTTGCCTTGCATATCTAAAATACAGATTGAGATACAGATTATCTCAGGATTCATTGTTGATTCTTGGGATGCATTCAAATATCAAGCAGAATATTGGTGAGTTGGGTCATGTGACTTCGTCGCAGTACGTCAACATCTTTCCCACCACCGCTGCTGATGTATTTAATTTTTATCTGTATATAGCGGGATTCTGCTGGTGAACATTTAGTCTGAGACTTACCTTCCTGTACATATTCTTGTGATTGTAGCTATTTGTAATTATAGTACAAGGTGAGAGTGAATCGCATGTTCGGTGTCGGGCCTCACAGACTTGTGTTCTGGATTCGAACTTGCATTCCACTGATATCTTCCCCGTTTGGGCCGTTTCTTTTGTCTCACGGTCACACAGCTTATCACATCATCGCTCTTGAATATGTGTATCTAATACCGCTCAATCAGGTGCTACTTCTAAGAATGAAAGGCAGAGATACAAATCAGCACAGGAATGAGTTTGTTTCTTGGGATACATTCAGATATATCATGCAATCGGAATAAAGGCAAGTGGGGGTAATGTGACTTCATGAACATCTACAATAAAGGCGCGGCTGGGATACAAATCAGGGATCACTTTTGATTCCTGAGGTGTTTTTAGAAATATGCAAGTTAGTATATTTGTCTGTAAGGTCATATGACTTCTTGTCAGTACTCCGGCATCGTTTTCCACCACCCTTATAATGTTGCGTTTAATTGTTGCCTGTACATGACGAGATTCTGCTGGTGAACGTTTCCTCCCCGAGGCTTACCCTCTGTACAAATCATTGTAATTGTAGTTTTGTAACATGTAAACATGGTGGAGAATGAAGCGCTCGGTTGGCGTCGGGCATCACAGGTATTTGTTCTGGATACGAACTTGCATTCAGTAACTACTCCCTCGTTTGGGCTGTTTCTTTACTATCTGGCCGTCACATGTTCAGAATTTTCCGACAGATGACTTGATGGGGCTATAACATCATCGCTCTGAAATATTTGTATCTAATACCGCTTAAGCCGGTACTAGGGGCTATGTGGTCAATCAAGCAGTTACAATAGAGGCCTGGCTGGGATACAAATCATCGCAGGGATCACTTCTGGTTCCTGTGATGTATACAGAAATATACAGTCAGTATATATTTGTTTGTGGGGTCACTAACTTCTTGTCAGTACGCTGGCATCGTTTCCCACCACCCGTTTAATTTTGCGTTCATTTCTTGTCAGTATCACTATGCCGGCATGTTTCCCACTACCACCATTGTATGTTGTGTTTTATGGTACATTTCCTTGCCATGGTTCATTGTCCTGCATATCCGCGGTAATGATGTATTTTCTTGTTATGATTTCATTAACTTGCATATCAAAAGATAATGATGTATTTTCTTGTCATGGTTTCATTGCAATCCAAGGTAATGGTATATTTCCATGCCATGGGTTCATTGCCTTGCATATATCCGCCCACGTATATGCATGGCTAACATTCTGTTGCATTACACAAAGATTACCGCTTTCTTAATAGTGAGACGACCAATAACTTGTGTTACATTTGCACATGATATGTATTGTTAAATTATTGCTGATCCATTCTATATATATGTTTTGTTCTATAAATATTTCCCCTCGTGTGTTTCTTTACAGTGGTTCAAAATTAAGCTCAATTCGCTGTGCTAACGAATTTATAGCACATGGGCAGTTCTACTTGCATGTTGTTGTTGTACTTCGTTTGTGCCATTTGGCCATGGTTTTGCGCTGAATGTCTTTAAATAATAGAGATACAGTGGATTAATTGTTCAGCGAAGCTAAAGTAATGCATTACCTTGATCACCCATCACATGACAAGTTGTGGTTTGATGTATTTCGGTAGTTATCACTCAAAACAGCTAGGTATTTTACTCTGCATCAGACGAAGTCAGCCATGTTTGATTCATGAAATACTCTCAAGCCAGTTAGGTTGTATGTCTCATTTGTGATAAAGGTAAAGCTTATCTTTGATAAATTGATCACTGTGTAAACTATATTTATTATCTGTTTCCAGTAAGTGATAATTCTACAAATTCTCCGAATAGTTTCAGCGATATAACGTTTTTCTGGTCTTCGACATTTTGGGTTCGAGGCTGTGAACTGAAGTGTATAAAAGCGGGAGATTTGTATTATTCTGGGACTTGGTCCATATATTTGACCGAGTTCACACCTTTCTCTCCTGAATTCCTACAGACCCCAAACTCCTCTCACAGAGCTGCCACAGAAACCTGAGGTATGGCAATACTTCATATTTATTTACAGATAACTGCAGAACCAATTCTGATGTTAAATGTCCCAAAACCCATAACTCTGCTTTGACTCCCTGTATGAGCCAGGATATTTATATCCTAAGAAATCATGGGGTTACTGTCAGATTAATGGACTACATAGACGTTTCTCATATATTTTCTAATCAAGTGAAGCTAGACAACAGTTTAACAGCATTCTGGAGTATTGAAAGTTATATACAGCTAAAATTATTCTTGCACCCATTGAATACATTGGGTACCCGATGTTTTAGATACTGTGTGTGTGTATCAGTGGTCAACCCCATGAACAGTATTCAACTACAGCGGCCTATATTAGATTCAAGTGGTCAACCCCATGAACTCATTGGGTCTAACAGTATTCAACTGCAGCTGTCCCTATAGGTTTGAGTGAGCAACCCCATGACTTCCTTGGGTCTTACAACAGTATTCAACTGCAGCCCACACTAATGGTCCCAGTTAGGTACCCCACGGAGGCAATGCACAGATGTTGACAGTATTCAACTACAGCCCCTAATTGCTGGTACCCCACGGAGGCAATGTACAGATGTTGACAGTATTCAACTACAGCCCCGAATTGCTGGTCCCAGTTAGGTACCCCACGGAGGCAATGTGTGGATGTTGACAGTATTCAACTGCAGCCAGCCCTGTTGTTACTACAGAGGCATCTGAGGAAATATACGGTTAATCTTACGCTTATGCACTCAGTTCACCTTCAGAACCGACTAGCAGTGGGTTATTAGGAAACAATTAATAGACACACAAGTCGAAGCAGTTAAGAGAATTACCGTACTTTAATTACATAAGGTACCTGAGGAATACAACTGTGATTGCTACTCCAGCCTTACCGATATTCAACAGTGAATACAAGATTTTATTGGTTACACCGAAATTATGATCTTGTTTCAGTTTCTTCTTGTTTGTGTTTCCTGATCTTCATGGGTGCAGGGTGAACATATAACAGCATAGGGTGTGTTGTTTATCCAAGCTGATCAATCCGTTTGACAACCCTAGGTTTTCATCTGTTGATTGCCTGAAATAGATCTGTCGTAACTGGAATTCACTTGAGCTTAGCGACTGCGTGATCGCTACATTATTTTGGCGCCCGATGGGGGACCTGTTATTATTTAACGGGTCCAGTGACACAAACCAAGTGAAGCCCTACACAGGAAATCCGGAGACATCAAGAATTACAGAATAAACGTGGGAACTTTGGCGACAGAACAGATTGGAAGACCACTAAGGAGGGGTAGAAGAAATCGAATCATCAAAATTCTGGGTGAAGATATTGGTACTACAGCAAGTGAAGCTGAAACCCAGGAGAGTGCTGATGAAATTGAGGTAGACGTCACATTGGGCACTCCAACATCACCTAAGGCACGGTCTTCGGTAGTGAATGTATTCCCAGCATCACATGATAATATTTTAGAGCCCATACAGAAGCCGGGTATACCTCCGGCTGATTTAGGTTATTTTACCCAGAATACCTCTGGCCTACCAAGAGAACGCATACTACAGCGTGGATCTGCAGGCGAAGCCTACCAGCTACAGAAAGAAGTAGCCGATACAATTGGAACTGTATTGAAAGGAGCCATGGCAGAGTTGTCAGCAACATTAACGGATGTTATCAAGGAAGTGGGTACTGCATCAAAGGAAAAGAGCAGCCATGGTGGTGACAGAGGAAACAAAACACCAAGTGATGACAACAGACATGTGCGAGCTAGCATTTCTCGGACCAGACCTTCAGACAGGGCCTACAGAAGTTCCAATTGTGGATCCTCTAGCGATGAAGCACCATCTAGTACTAGTGTTTTCGTCTCAAGATCGAAAAACCAAAACGCCAAGTTACCGCCATTCACTGGGTCTGAACTTTGGGAGGTTTGGTTTAATAGATTTGAGGACGTAGCCATGCTAAAAGGGTGGACGACTGCAGACAAACTCGGTGAGCTGTTACCCCGGATACAGGGTAAAGCTGGGGAATTTGTATATGGACAACTGCCTAGGAAAGTAAGGAGTAACTTTACTCTACTGGTTGATGAGCTTGATCATCGTTTCAAGAAAGTAGAAACTGCGAAACGTTTCGGGGCACAATTCAGTAATCGTTGCCAGAAAGCTGGAGAAAGTGCAGAGAACTATGCCGCAGATTTGAAAAGATTATACGACAAGGCTCATGCGAACCGGGACAGAGAAACCCGAAGAGAAGATCTGCTGAGGAAGTTCCTAGATGGCCTTAATGATGAAAAGGCACGATTTCATGTTGAATACATTAAGGAACCGGGAAATGTGGATGAAGCTGTGTACGAGGTGGTTAATTTTCTAGAGACACAGCGCAGAACTAGTTCCAATGAAGACAGACGAACAAGGAAGCCAACACGGATTGTGAAAAACGACAGTGATGACGAAGAGTGCCCACCTGAGCCAAAAGATGGAGTTAGAGCAGCAATACAGACTCGTGGTAAGAAGAAATGGAGCCAGGATAAGCCAGAGGCCGTTGGAAACACTAGCGATAAGAAAACATGTACAGAGAAACCCGATGATTGTGTATCAGAAGTACAGAAGTTAAGAGCAGATTTCACCAAGATGTTTGACGCTCTGAACGGTAAGATAGAGTCCATTTCATTGAATACACAACCAACTGGTGTATATAGGAAAAGGATGTATCAGCAGCCCCCATCTCAAGCCCGTGGCACTGCAGCAACCAAACAATCAGGAGAGAGGAATCAGTTCACAGGATGTTTTCGCTGTGGAGGAAATCACTTCATCCGAGATTGCACATATCAAGTCACCGGGCAGTTAAATGTTTCGACCAAACCATTTGTACCTGGTCGGGGTAAAACTCAACGTTATGAAAATAATTACTTCCAGAATTCAGCTATTAACGGTCAACACAATAATCCAGAGTCGACAAACTTGCAGGGATCGGCTCAATAGGCCGAGAGACGGTCCCCAGTTATACAGGCCTTTCTACCAACCCACTTGAAAACAACCCACTTAGCAGTGATATTCCAGCTCTTAACACCGAAACTATACGGAGGGAAAAACCCAGGTATGACGGTGTTTATGTCAGTGGAACCTTGCAGGGGACGGAGGTCACATACACCGTGGATACTGGAGCTACAGCTACCATAGTGTCCGACCGCGTCTACTCCAAGATACCACAGAACAAGAGACCGGAATTGAAGATGACTGGGAAAAGGGGACTTGCCTGTGCTGACGGCAGGAAGCTGGATTACAAAGGAAAGGCAATATTTCAGGTATTTCTCGGACCACTTCATCTTGAACGTGAGCTAGCTGTTGCCAACATAGAGGATGATGTTTTGCTGGGCACAGATATTCTACAAAAGGGACCATGTGGGCCAGCAGACATATTGCTGAGTGAGGGACATATGGTGTTGGAGAACGTAATCATCCCATTGGAGCAGAATACCTCAAGTCTGAGAAAAGTGAAGGCGGCGGATCATTTTGTGATTCCAGGAATGGCCGAAATGGTGATAGATGTATTCGTGGATAGAGCTGAGAATGAGCCGGATGATCATGCTGTCATGATACAAGCATTGCCACAATTTACTGAAGCTCATAGTCTGATTGTCGCTCCATGCCTTGTGAATGTCGCAGATAACGTTACTGTCAAGGTCTGGGTGTTAAATCCATTTCCTGACCCTAAATCCATTAAACAAGATGAAAATGTAGGTTTTGCTGAAGCCGTCAACTCTGGAGATGTTAAAGTAGCTGTAGAGAAAGAAGACATTTTGGAAACGGAGAATTTTGATTTCGTGAAAAGGATCATGCTGCAGAATAGCATCTCTGTGACCCAGCCAGGTTTTGATGCAGCTAGGAGTATTGAAGATAAGGCATCCTGTGGGGGTAGAAGTGACCTTAGTATGGATATTCCCTCGCACCTTTCAACCCTTTACGAAGAGACAGTGGGGGACTTGAACTCCTCGAAACACCAAGAAGTGACAACACTGCTTACAAAATTTCAGCACGTTTTCTCCAAAGACGAGTGTGACTTAGGTCTAGCACACATAGTGGAGCACGGTATAGATGTTGGTCAGACTAGGCCAATCAGGCAGCCACCAAGACGACTTCCACTAGCAGTTGCAGGTGAAGAAAAGGCAGCCATTGAGAAGCTACAGAAGCAGGGTTCAATAAGACCTTCCACATCACCTTGGGCTTCACCAATAGTGTTAGTGAGGAAGAAGAATGGCACAGTGCGCCCATGTATTGATTATCGTCGCGTTAATGCTGTAACGCGGAAAGACGCTTTTCCTCTACCTAGAACTCAGGATTGCCTGGATTCTTTGGAAGGAGCTGTCTGGTTT
>JAVTVY010057284.1:0-32075 GCA_036873755.1 Hanleya hanleyi | reverse complement strand
AAAGATGCCACAACCCCTCAGCACGGGTATATGCTCTTCGACCTCAAGCAAGCCACCCCCGAACATCTTCGACTGCGGACCGGCATCTTTCCCGGAGAGGCCCACCACGTGTACATGCAAACATAATGTAAACACACCCACAGTGGCTCCCCCAGCTGGGGTGTGTGTGTGTTTGATGATGGGGATAATAAAAAGAATGAATACCACAGCAGGGTTGACTTTGTTCTCTGAGGTAGATAAAAAGAGCAGAGTTGTGGGTTCTGGCATTAGTTGTACATGATGTCTGCGCGAGTACGGAAGCACGCTCCCACGCTCCGTGTATTGAAGACGGCCCCACCCGAGTTAGTCCGAACCATTGTACGCGGTGCGGACCCTGCTCTCGTGTGCTGCCTGTGCGAGATTGGACTCAATATCTTAAAAGGCAACGTACCACTGACTCCGGCTCAGAAGGCGAAGTTGGCTAAGCATAAGACAGGTCTGCGAACCCTAGTCCAGAAGCGAGTCTCTCAAACACAAAAGAAAAAGGTGTTACAGAAAGGCGGCTTTCTCGGGGCCATCTTAGCACTGTTGGCCGCTTCCGTGTTGGGTCCAGTATTGGGTGGACTCTTCGGCCGACAATGAACCACACGAAAAAAATGGTCCTCGTCGAACCACGGTTCCTTCAAAACCTCCAATCGCCCTACCCTGTCCCACCTACGGTAAAGACCATAAACACCCTCGATGGAGAGATGCAACAGATCTTACAGAGACCGGGGTTAAGTGACAGTGAGAAAGTACAACGGTACAATGAGACGCTTCAACGGTACATGACGTTCATGGACCAATACAAAACTCGCTCTACCCCAGCAACAGCACCACCACCACCACCACCACCACCACGTGACAGACCGCCGACCTCAGCATCGTTCCAACAGCCGGATGGGGTAGTCCCCACAGCCCCTCAGTGGTGGAAGACGAAGTGCTGAAGAGTGTACCTGCCTCGTTCAAGAAACAAGCTGGCCTGGTATTACAACGGATGAAACAGAATCCTAACATGACTTGGAATGATAAAGGCGAACTCCTGGTACAGAATCAGGTGGTCCCTGGGACCCACATGACGGATTTAGTGAATGACCTGATGCGTCAACGCAGGTCGCACACGGATCCTCGAGGATGGGAGGTCTTCGCTCGAGGCTTGAAAGACATGCATGTACCACAGGAATTGGTGGGGAACCCCCACCGCTGGGCCTTTATGCAGCAAACCCAGCAATCGCCGAATGGCCCACTACCTTCTTGGGAATCCGACTGGGAACCGGAGTCACCCCCCAAAACACCACCACCACAACGGGCACCTTCTTTTCAGACCTCAAAAACCACCCTCGATCAGACACCCCACATCTCCAGAGCGCATTACTGCAAAGTCGAACACTCAAACATGACGGACACAACCGCCTATGCCTGAAATACCTGTCAAACCTCAACAGCAGCAGTGGTGATGATGCCTCAGTCGCCATGCCTTTACCCTCACCCCTACCCAGCGCTCATGGATGCTTCCTGACAACACTGTGGCAAGTATGTGCAGTCCCAGTTACCGCAACCGTTGCATTTACCTGACGATGGAATGTGGCCCCCGTGATATCCAATACTCCTTACCCGGTACAACGCGAGCCAGCGGCAAATGAGGCACCACGAAGGAAAAGACACCCGACTCACCCTCCCCGAAAGCCAATACGATACTCCCAAGGAGTTCATGGGTGGGCTGTCAAGACTGCTGCATTATAAGGCTCTACGGGAGGTCACGAATACTTCAAAACCCATCAAAGCCTATCCCTTCAAGAATCACGTGAACTTCGATTACAACGCACACAACGACAAGGTAGAGCTTATCGTCACCGCCAACGCGAGTGTCGTACTGAGTCCTATCCTACAGCAAATGCTGGGTTTCGATCTACAGACGTTCGCTGGTCCCACTGCCCACCAAGGCGAGATCCCGATGGATATGAAGTCGGGTATGTACGGACTCTACGTCTACTCGGACGTGGTGGACAACCACATCGTGGGCGATATCAACACACCTCTGTTACGGGTGGTCCCCATTAAAAGACGTATGGAGATCAAGTCACCCACAGTTTCACCCACATGCTCTACTTGCCCGTACGACAAACTGACATCAACACGATCACGGTGGATATAAGAGATGACACGGGACGACCGGTGGCATTCCAACGAGGAAAAGTGGTGCTGACACTTCATTTTCGACAAGCACGTGCTCCCCACTTTGCATAATGAAAGTACCTTACGAGTGCGATGCACGCAGCTATATGGACTATTATGCCCAACAGGCCGGGGGTGGCTTTCCGGTTTTTAGTGGTGCACGCATGCATCGTGGACATGAACTGGGGAACATACTCGGGAGCATCGTCAAAACGTTCCTGCCCTTGGTGACGCGTGGGGTGAAAGCAATCGGCAACAAGCGGTACGCAGTGGACTGCAAGTGGCCGGTGATGTCTTGGGGGGTACGGCACCCAAAGAAGCCTTGAAACGGCGGGCCAAAGAAGCGGGAGGCGTCTTGGTGGCCAATGCACAACGCACCGTAGGGAATAAAAGAGCTGCCCCACCGAGACCACGCACCAGTCGACGACCGACCCAGCGACGACGCACATCGAAGAAGACAAAGGATATCTTTTCTTAAAACATGTCCTTAATCCACGCCGAGTCCTGCCCTCCACCAACAGTGAATTTGATTTGTGGACCGTGCCGCCCACACAGACCAGTGTCGAACAAGGATTATGGGTGGAGCATCTCCCGCTCTCCAGCATCAACGAAACCGGGCCCATCGAGTTTACCATCAGTAATGCGGATACGGCCTATGTGGATTTAGCCCATACATACTTGTATGTGAAAGCCAAGGTGGTCAGTGGGGATGGCACCAGAATCGTCCAAGCTGCAACGGTGGGCCCGACGAATCTCTGGCTGCACTCGATGTTTCAACAGGTGGATATTTATCCCAGCGACAAACTCATCAGTGACTCGACCAACACGTACCCCTATCGAGCCTACATCGAGACACTGTTGTCGCATGGGCGAGAGGCTAAAAAATCTCAGCTGACAGCCGCTTTATTCTACCAGGACACACCCGAGCACATGGACACGGTGGACAATACGGGATATAGCAAACGGAAGGCTTTGACCGCGAACGGCGTCTCGGTAGATATGATGGGTCGACTGCACACAGACATGTTCATGCAAGACCGGTACCTCTTGAACAAGATCCCCATCAAAATCCGACTGATACGGGCGCCTCCGACCTTCGCCTTGATGGCCACTAACGTAGAGGGGCATGCAGCGGACTAGAAGATTGTCATCCAAGAGGCAGTGCTGTATGTCCGAAAAGTGAAACCGAATCCAGCCGTTCAATTGGGACACATGAAAGCCTTGGAAACAAAACCAGCCCAGTATCCTATCCGACGTGTACAAACCAAAGTGTTCTCTGTGCCTGCTGGAAATATGGGCGCCAACAAAGAAAACCTGTTCCTGGGGGAACTACCCAAGCGATTGATCCTGGCCTGTGTGCAAAATATCAGTTTCAGCGGAGCCTACCCAGAGAATCCGTTTGACTTTCAACATTTCGGCATCAATTTTGTGGCCCTGCATGTGGATGGACAACAGGTACCAGCCACGGCCTTAACACCGAACTTTGGGCGCAGGAATTTCATTCGAGCCTATCAGAGCCTGTTTACAGCCACCGGTGAAATCAACCAGGACGAAGGGAATTTCATCAGTCGGGAGCACTACGCGAACGGATACACGTTGTTCTGTTTCGATCTGACCCCCACCTTAGAGAACGACCATCAGCTGGCCCTGGCCAAGCAAGGCAATTTACGGTTGGAAATCCACTTTGCACGAGCCCTGGCGACCACCGTCAATGTGATCTGCTACGCCGAGTTTGACAACATCATTCAAGTGGACAAGGCGCGCAACGTGCTGTGTGACTTCTCCACCTAACATGGATACAGACCAGATAACCACCGTGCTGGGGAATGACCCAGGGACACGTAGGGTCTTTCAAGGGGTGTTCGCCCGAGATGTGTTCCCATTAGACCGTATGTATCCTGCTGCTTACGTTCTCAACACGGACCCGATGGATCGGCCCGGTGAACATTGGGTGGGCGTGTACTTGACAGAACAGCAGGGCGAATACTTTGACCCGTACGGCCTGCCACCTCTCCATCCCGATTTAACAGACTTCATGGATCAAGGCACAGAGACGTGGTGTTGGAACAGTCAAACGTTGCAAAGCCTGACCAGTAGCGTGTGCGGACAATATTGCTTGTTTTACCTGTACCATCGATGCCGGGGAAGAACCTATCTACCATCGTACAGATGTTTGACGAGTACCCCAAGGCCGAGGACCGCGATGTACTCGTATATGACTGGGCCGCCCATCATTTCAATGTACAAGTCCCATTCTGGGCTTAAGTTCTTTCAATGTACACAAGCCCGCTGTTCTGGGCTTAAGTTTACAAGCCCCCTGTTCTGGGCTTCAGTTCTTTCAATGTACAAGCCCCCTGTTCTGGGCTTCAGTTTTCACATGGTTGTTCTCACGTTGTTGTTGTTACTGAATAAAAAACAAAATGAGATCTCACCAAAAAAACCCTGTCTTGTGTGTTTTATTCATAATGCATCAATGCCCAATGTGGAGATTCAGTCAAACTGAAATCAGTGGTGTAGGATGGGGCCAAAATGTAACCCATCAATGTTAGAATGCAAGCGCACTATAGTAAAAATAGAGAGCCAATGAAATCAACCCACAGACCAAGTACGTGTTTTGGTCTAGGTTTGGAGCGGGCATTTCATTGAGGTGCGTGTAAAGGAAAACGGTGAGTGAAGACTCGTCCAACACGTATAGATTAAGTTTATTACTATAAGTTATATGAGCATAATGCATGAAACTGGTTTTGAACACCGTATTAGCCAATCAGTGGCCTAGAATGGAGCCAAAGGTAACCCATCCATGTCCAGAAAACATTACCCGGGTGTATAAGAACCCGGATGTAGGCGCGGACGTAGGCGACAAGTACCCGGATGTAGGCACAGACGTGTACCTAGTACCCGTCCATTGGTTCTTTTTCTCGATCGCTCATTGGCTCTTTTTTCTCGACCGCTGATTGGTCCAAATGGACCTGCCCATTTTTCCCAGGTTCATCTAGAATCCCCTTTTTGTGCTCAAGCTCTGACTATATCGATGCCGCAACATTGTCTCATTGGACATTGGACCTTTTGACCTGGGTGTGACCTTTGACCTTTTGTCCCGCCCGCGCACTGCCGGTGATGACGCGCGCGCGCGCGCTGCGGCCGGAGAACCCGCGCGCGCACTGGGGGGCGGGGGCCCGCCGGGACGGGAAAGTTGGAGGTAGTGTGTTTGAGCATTCATCCCAACCGGAAGTGACGTCACACACACACACACTTGCGCAACCCCAGTACATGACAAACACAGACAAGTCTGGACATGTCCAAAGGTCACGCCTCATTCACCCCAACCGGAAGTGACGTCATATGCAAATTTCTGAGGTCAAAGGTCAATAGGGCTCGCCTAGACCCCAAAAACGTCTATGTCCATACCCTTGGGCTACCGCGCATGCGCAGAATGACCCTATGTCTACCCCACATCCACGCCATCAGAGGCTCCCTCACCTAGGCTTCACATGGATACCTCACACGACCCATTCGAACCGTGAATAGCCCATCTCTAACCCAAATACACCCACACACACACCCCCAAAAATGCCTGCTTTCTATACTACGGCCAGTCTGCGCATGCGCAGACTATTGAACACGGACGAACCATTAGTGTAGTCAAGTGCTCCTACATGAGAGCTTCAAAATAAGACCTCACTCGACCCCATCGGACCATTAGTGGCCCACCTAGACTCCAACACGTCCACCCCGTATGGCCCTATACACCCATAGCCATGCAGTATAGGCCTATGGGCCTACCCAGGCCTCGGTGACTTTTTAAAAAAATTTCACCGTTTCGCTCCGGGACACTTCCTATCGTGTTCTAAATGACGAGACGTGAAAAACAAATCCAAACAATCCTACCGCAAATGTCTAGAAGTAAGTTTCCCAGTAGGATAAACATCGGTCCTATACCCCAGTATGCGACTATATGGGGCTATATCGTACTTTTTCAAAAATTTCACCGATTCGCTCCGGGACACTTCCTATCATGTTCTAAATGACGAGACGTGAAAAACAAATCCAAACAACCCTACCGCAAATGTCTAGAAGTAGGTTTCCCAGGGGGACAAACATCGGTCCTATACCCCAGTATGGGACTATATGGGACTATATCGTACTTTTTCAAAAAATTCACCGATTCGCTCCGCGACACTTCCTATCATGTTTGTCTTGACGGGACTAAGAAAACGAGACCCCACAACCTATACCGCAAATGTCGAGAAGTAGGTTTCCCAGGATGGTCCTATACCCCCATACCCCATATAGGCATTTTCCCGTAATTTAGGATAAAGTCCGTGTTCCGTATTTTTTCAGGAAAAATTTTACATACACCCACCCTGGAACTAGGGGAGATAACTCTATTGATAGGCAAGCCCCGTTAAGCCCGGCGACCTATATACCCCCCATACCCCATATAGGTATTTTCCCGGATTTTTCGATAAAGTCCGAGTTCCGTTTTTTTTTTCAGGAAAAATTTTACATGCACCCACCCATGACTGGATGCCCCTTCACCTAGGCTTCACATGGATACCTCACTCGACCCCATTGGACCATTAGGGCTCCCCTAGCTCCAAAACGTCTATTTTCATACCCTTGGGCCACCGCGCATGCGCAGAATGCCGATATTTCAACCCCACACCCAGCCCATCAGATGCCCCTTCACGAACCACAACCCATAGTAAAATCCACAAGACCAAAATGACCACCCCTATACATCATACAGGCATTCCCCGTAAAGACGCAAATGTTCGAATCAGGGGAGATGACCCGGCATTTGTCCTACAGAGGGTTCGCCCAGTCAGAAGTTGTCTTCCTTGCCTCCAGAGGGCAGCGCGATCGATGTCGTGATGTCAAAAGGGAATCCCCATAGCAAGCGCCGCCATTTTGTTTGTTTATTTTTTGCGGAGACATATCGGACAATAAACGCTCAACCCTGGGGTGGCACTGATGCTAGACTCGTCATAATAAGATCGTACAACACCTATATGGTATCTTTATTATTATTATATGTCTTAGAGGGTTTTTTGAGGGTAATGTGAGGGTTTTTTGAGGGTAATGTTGCTCATTCTAAAAACACCGCCATTTTCCAACATGGCCGTCTAAAAACACAGCCATTTTCCAACATGGCCGCCTAAAAACACCGCCATTTTCCAACATGACCGTCTAGGAAAAAACCCAGTACATCAACACACACCAACAAGTCTAGACATGTACCAAAGGCCACGCCTCTACTCTGGCAGATCGAGTTGTCTCCCTTGCGTCCAAAGTGTACAGATGGCGCCACCATCGGAAGTTGTGACGTCATAGTTACATCCGGGTGAAATGTGACCCGATATGGCTTCTATATACTACTAACACTCCATATCTTGAAAACTACTGAAGGCAGGTGCTCAAAACTTCTATCCAGTACAGAATGTATTTTGTAGGTGTGCCTTTTGTATCTTTTGGGTTATTGATATAGTGGAATCATTTTATAAAAAAAATTAAAATAACAAGTTTTATGAATTATGCTTTGGTTAAATTCTACTGACAATCGGGAACCCTCGGGTAATGGAATGGTCTTTGCTGAATAAGGTACCCGATACAACCCGAATGAAAATTGCTCCAAGAATAATTGAAGGTAGTTCTACAGCCCGTTTCATATGTTTCCCTTTTCATCAGTCTTTTCTCTCCATTCTGCATACATAACCCATGCATGGCCAACCCGTAATTTTTTTCTGAATGATTGATCCGCCTGCAAATGTAATCCAAGGTAGTCCAAGGTTTGATCTCCACAAGTTTTTTTTCAAATTACGTAAGGTTGGTGATGATATTAATTATAGGAATTGCTTAATGTGCAATTTTCATCACTTTCACGTCTTGATAACCTTTATAGTATAATTAGCAAGTTCAGGTATCCATACGCGCTAAAACCCATATTGCAGACTTCATTTATTTATGTGACAACCAGCAGCCGATGCAGCAGCCGAAACCACGGAAATTCGAGGTGACGTAGTTCATTTTCTTTGTCTCACGCCTTCGAAATAACCAGTTACTCGCCATGGCCTGTATCTCTAGATTGAAAGTATTAACGAATTATAGACGTGACTGTTAAACGAGAAATCAATCTCGCAAGTATCTATATTCGCGCTGAAAAAAGGCGCCATTTTTCATTTCATGACGAACAGAAATCTTTACCGGTACTTTGAGGTGACGTACGTCTGTTTTCTTGATGTGACATATTAAATTGAACTAGCGACTTACTTGCTAGGGGTTATATCTTCAGATGTAAAGTATAAACGAATTATGAGACGTTTTTGCTGAAGGAGAATTAAATCTCTAAATCGAACTTGATAACGAAAGTGCGACAGGCGCAATTTACAACAACAACGACCACGTGCGTGATCATTTTGGTTCCGACTTCTTCAAACGTCCCAAAGCTATTCTGTTTGATAAAAGCTAACTGAAACTACCTCCCAAAGGAAATTTCAAATATTTTTGATGGAACCCTATAGCCATACTTGGACTTCGTCGGGTTCAGGCGGGGGGGGGGGGACAGAAACTATAAGCAAAGCTTGGTTAAAAAAGTTTCCTGTTTAGCATCATTTTTTTTAATAAATCTGGGTAGGGAGGGAGGATTTTTAGTGGCCTGTGTGGATAAAATTATCAGTAAACCTTGCCTTAATAGTTGGGTTTCTGTTCTGAATAAAGTAGCTTGCATCCATCGTCCTTCTGCTCTGTTGTTTGCCTTTATAATTGGAGATTCAAAACATTGGTTGGCGACAATTACGATAATAGACTTTAATGCAAAGCTGAATTGTCAAGTGTTAAACAAACCAGTCGTCTACTATAAAATATAGTTCTGTGCGCTTAGAAGCAAAAATGTTAAAAAAAACGAACAAAACGCTGCTTACATGTACAATATGGCATTTAGTGAGGCAGCTCAATAAGCGGTTGATCACACTGCTCTGCCACATGTACACACACTCGTGATATAACTGATAATTTTCCAGAATATTACAGAACTGGGGGGTTCTCGCACCGCTGGTGCCTCATGTTTTCTGATGGTGATGAGGGAGAGAGTGGCGTGGGAGGTGGA
The DNA here is from genome assembly GCA_036873755.1 of Hanleya hanleyi. NCBI lineage: Eukaryota > Metazoa > Mollusca > Polyplacophora > Lepidopleurida > Hanleyidae > Hanleya > Hanleya hanleyi. The sequence continues at coordinate 22,777 of JAVTVY010057284.1, read as the reverse complement.
GAGGCACATCGCCCCCTATACTATCTTACCTCTTACGTATCTCACCAATTCGTTTGCTCAACTGTTCTGTAATTCTGAGATGGAACAATACAAGGGTGACTTATACGTCGGTGACTTGTTTTTCTCCTTTGATCGAAAGAGTAAGGGTACCAATTTCTCCAAGGGATCTTTATCTTAGTAGCATGAATTGGAATTTGAGAGAATTGTTCCAAAAAAATGTTCCGAGATTCGAAAACCACTTGTATGGAAACAAATGAATGTTCATTTTACATTGCAAACTTGCGGAAAAGTCACGACTCGAAATATGTAGAGAGCATTGCATTTGCGTTTGCAAATGTACCAGCATGAGTGGTCCAAATACTTGTGACTGTGAATGAACCAGCCTCTAATTCCCTATCGAATTCCGCTTGACCCGGGAGTAGGCCATATGAATCCTTTTTGATACGGATGTGATATTTTTGGAACTTCAAGATGTCTTGCCGGCAGCATTGAAAACTGTTGACCGCTTCTCTCTTGTAGGAAACTATCCTATGCTTATGTATACTATGATTCCTCTTTTGAATTCGGTGCTAATGTTGTTATAAGAATTAGGTCTTTGGATTATGGACGCGAAAATTCTTTAATGAACAAAGGCTGAATATTAAATGACGGACTAGACACCTGTATTTACATTCTAAAGCAATATTCGATCACATTTTATTTCTCTCCTTATATGGCATGAAGAGGAATGAATGAAAGAAACCCATAGTTTATTTGAGATGAATTAACAATATTAACATATTTTCTTAACCCAACCAGACTTGGATGAATGCTCGGAGGATCGATGTGGAGAGTATGGTAACTGTACTAACACACTGGGATCGTACGTCTGTAGTTGTTCTGAGGGATACGCTCATCAACAAGGAGGAATGTGTGAAGGTACACCTGCAATGCATTCAGTCTATAAATGCCACTGTTGTTTGTTTACCTGTTCTCTTCAAGTGAATTACGTACGGTATACCCGAAGAGGAGCCTAGATTCGTCGGCTGCACCAATCTCTGTGATTTGTCAATCGCATTGTACTGACGTATGGCGTTACGTGTATCTCCATTCTTACACCACTCGGGCAAATATTATCCTCGGTCTGCGATGAGCATTATACATTCCGCAAATAGGCATATTCTATGCTATTGTGGTTTACCCGCTACCTGCTGGTACGTGGCAGTCACGTTTGACCCTTGCGTATTTCAAGTTATGCTCTCGATTAACATGGAGATCATCTTTCATGATTTGCAAGAGATAGCATCAGTGATGACGAGTTTATTGGTACCGGTTACTTACTCGAATTGCAGCGAATTGTTCTATCCTTCCAGTCCCACAGGGTCATGAAGGTTCAGTCAAACGTATTACATTAATGTATCTTCCTGGTTACTTACTACATGCAGCATATGTTGCAAATTAACGGGGTTGAGAAAGAAACAATTGATTTCATACGGAAGTTTTGCTTTTCTTTTGAACCCAACTTAGATGTAAATGAGTGTCGTGGCAGAAGACCATGCAAACAAATGGAGGTGTGCATCAACACCATTGGATCGTTTGAATGCGTATGTCAGCATGGAACAATCAGGACCGATTTGGGTTGTGCAGGTAACCACAGACTTTTTTCTTTTCCTTATGTTATGAGTGAAACATTGTCATCATGCTGTAATATAAATTCGAGGGCCAAATATCCTCGCTTCAAATCTTGTGCATGAAATCCCCCAAACATGTTCTCCATCTCCAAGCTCCGGGGTTCTAGATCGCCGGAGATGCGTTCTAAGCGTTTTCCCGGAATTAAATCTGAACATAATGTATGCAGATTTAGGGTTATATTATACAGCTCTGGGACCTTAGATGGCCTGAGATGCATTCTGAGCGATTTCCAATTAAACTAACACGTCATTTGTCAAATATCAGTATTATATTTTATTCTCTTGTCATCTTGAAAACACAATAATAATGCTTTTGGCCGATATACCTCGTAGGCTAACCCAGTGGCGTCGGAATGTAATTGAATATGGGGGACCACTATCACAGCCCGCTTAGGGGCCGCTTAGGCCCCGGAAGCTCTGGGGTCCTAGATTGCCGGAGATGCGTTCTGAACGTTTTTCCGGAAATAAAACTGATCACACTGCAATGCACATTTATGATTCTATTTTCACGATTTTTTTTCGCAATTATAAGCATGCATCGATATTGAAAACATCGCACCTCATGCCTTCATCCATTTGACGTTCTAGTTATATTTAAAACATACAAAACGATGACTTATAGTTCTTGGGAGGGAAACCAATATGCCTACAGATACGATTCATTCACACAAAGATAAAACAAGGAAATCCTCACATCCCAACAGGCGAGGGTCCACGAGCCGTTTAGGCCCCGGAAGCTCCGAAGTTCCAGATCTCCAGAGACGCGTTCTAAGCGTTTTCCCAGAAATAAATTCGAACGTAATGTATGCAGATTTATGGTTCTATATTTTCAGGTATGTTTCGCATTTATAAGCACTCGTCGAGTGGCCATGGTAAAATACTGACTAGAAAAAAATTAAACTGATATATTTTCCGGAAATGAAATATCACGAATGTAGTATATAGCCTTCAGCAAAGCTTATACATATATTACAGCTTTCAGTTTATTGCCCGTTTTGCACTTCGCCAACGGTAGACCTAGGCTGCCGATGCTTCATTATCAAAACCACACGCATCGAGCAGAAGGAAAAAAACACACGAGTTAGTGTTAATGATTAATTGAATAGTAAATTCGCCTGCTTTATCCGTCGAGGGTTCCCCTGCTGTATCCGTCGAGAGTGGACTAGCTCTTTCATAATCCACTTTATGACCATAAAACGGAAAGTCGTGGTAAACCCATTGTTGAGCGAACTGACGCGTCACTACTGGAACGGAGCATGCTTACGAGCCTGGAGACGGACATTTTTATTCCTTTCTTTTCCCTTTTGCTTTTTTGTTTTGTTTTTGTTTTCTCTGGTTTTTTTGGGGGTTTTTTTTTCTTTCTTTTTCTTCTGTTTTTTTTTTTGCGCGTTCAATGGGGGGTCGTTCGCACCTGACGACCCCCCCCCCTAACGACGCCCCTGCTCCTCCTCTCAATAGTAAACACAATAGACGGAAACGCGTCCGTTCTCCTATGTCGAACCAAATATATTCCTCAGACACTTTTTTTTTATCTCCATGGTGATATGCAGCTCCTGCACTCGCTGGTTAATATATTTAACTTTGGCCAGAACAGTTTCCCAGTCAGCAAACTGAGAGGATACAGTCAACCGAGCATCTTCGCTTCGGATTACCATAGCGCGGCGAGGGGTTTTAAGTATTCTATGCTAAACAGTCCACTGTTCAGAGCGCCATACATAGCATACATGTACATTGGCGTGACCGTGTCTGAAAAGCTAACCTCTCGCCGTCTGTGATAACGTACACTAATCTGGAAACGATGGAATATTGCGCATACATGCGAAAAAACATATATATGGACGTTCATGTCTTCAACAGTCTCCGACGGTTTTGACCACCCCACTCTGTTTTTTTTCCTTGATTTGAATCCTATAAACGCATTCCCCTTGTATGTGTCGCGAAGGATGTTAGATTCTGGGATTGTGGATCGCATCCAATGACTTCCCCTCATGAATATTTTCAGTTTTCTAAACTGACAATCACAGCTGTGGGCTGACAACTTTGAAGCGGCACCATTGTTGATTAATCGAACGCATTGAAGAGTTGTGAACATCTCGAGTATATGACAAGCATCCTACTTAGGTAACATTCGTATATCTGCACGGGCGCTCATTTATACGTATCTATCTTTCGAAGGAAATAATATTGAGAATTAGTTCATTGTACATGTATATGTTAATGCAAAAATATGCGAGTGTTCTGCCGTTTGACGGATTTTCCATACATTTACCTTCAGATATTGACGAGTGTCTGAGTTCTCCCTGCCCCTATAATATTGCCTGTACCAACTTGCCTGGCGGATTTAGCTGTGACTGTCTGGATGGATTCGGTTACATCGATGGATCCTGTCAAGGTTAGGAATGAAATCGGAATGTGTACACTGCATGGGTTCTCCACCATGTATTGATTTGTACCGATATATCGGGAATAAGGTGGTCTTGGTGTGCATTCTGTTTAATACATTATTCTCTCTCTAAATATTATAGTACCGTACTCGTTTCATTCACAAGCATTCCGCCAACCTTCGTATCTGGAATACCACACTATGGGTACACGCATGGCTTCTCGTACAACAACGTGAACTCTAAGAAATAATTGTCCACATTTGACTGACACAGCCGCTTTCTTATATGATGCATATGATAAATACGCTGTGGCTCATATCCTGAATATTTGTAATATTTTAGTGTAAACATTTTAAAGTGTGATACAGCAATGATAATATTGTTTTTTTTTCAAAGATATAAATGAATGTGACCGACGGAAGATATGCCCTATTGATCGCGCATGTGTGAATACCCATGGATCCTACAGTTGTGCATGTGCGCTTGGATATAAAGGAAACGACACCCATTGTGAAGGTATGTCAACGGGTCTGTTTAAAATTAACATACAGGGATAATACAATAACATATTAAACTTTGTATTTGGATGGGCGACAGTTGATATAATACCTCCTATACACCACTCTTCTGAGGAAGAGTTGGCCTATCTCACTGTTCTATACCCCTTGGCGATTTCGTTGAAAGTCAAACTTTCCTTCATAGAGGGCATTCTGTAATTAAACGAGAAAGATTTCAGGTGACCGTGTGTTGTGTTGTGTTAAAAGAGGAAACGATCATGTCTATCGCTTTGTTTCCTTTACGCCGCACAGACTGTCTGTTATTGTCCATAGTCATTGACATGTCTTTGCTGTGTGGTCACAATACGGTATGCGGGCAATCTTAATAAATTAATATCCTATCAACGCTCCCTGATTGTATATGTCGCTGTAGGATCTGAGTTATTTCAGCTGAATTTGGTGTTCAGTAATCTCCTGTCATGTATAATTAATAGCTTGATGAAACGTGGTCCCTAGGTCTGCACACTTGGACTAATTCACTTGTTGGAGAGGATCATCATCTCTATTAACTTCCAAGCTTTTAGATAACAGACCAAAAAAGCTTCAGTCCCCACATCTCCCCCGTCTATAAAACCAGGGGTTTCTCTATACTAGATACCCTTGGTACACATGTGAATCAATCGTGTTCAAGGAAAATGCCACTGTAAATTTCAGCCAATCATCAAAGCAACATACTGTATGTTGACCGATCAGATCACTTCTTTTATGCGACCATGTTATCAGATTTGCATACTCTGAAATTGGGCAGAACGCTGTATGCAATGCAAAATGGTCAAGTTTTCACCTTCTGACTTATAGAAATTATAACGTTTGGAAGATGGGAACACACCTTCATTCGAGTCACAGCAACACATATTCCACCAGGATGGCGTGTAATTCGGTTAAGTTAACGTAAATTCCCTACCTTCGATGTTCCCTTCCGTCAAAGGGGATGCGATATCGTGATTGGTGGACTCTCGCGTTAATGACAGACGACAAGATCCCATAGCGACATATACAATCGGTGGATATTAATTTATCAAGATTGGGTATGCGGGAGTCAGAGAAAAACATTGTGACACACTCTCTCTACAAAGATGATTCTGATGCATTTGAACCAGGAACAATCACAAAAAATATATAGCGTTTCAGTTATTTGAATTTTCAAATCCAATGTACCCCATTCGCGGAAACTATATGACCTGGGACAAATGCACTTTGGATACGAACAGAGAGGGAGAAGATTCCGACCAACTCAGCTCCTGGAGCATTTTAATGGGGGCAGTACATTGTACGTATACATTGTTAAAGTGTGTTATTCTATTGTCTATATTATTCTAAAACCGTTGTAATCTATGTATCAATACAGATATAGACGAGTGTGTATTAAAGCTGGACGAATGTGATGATAATGCGCATTGTGGAAATGTAGTTGGCTCGTATTTTTGCCAGTGCAATAAAGGCTATAACGGAAACGGAATACAGTGCTACGGTAATCTACGTTATATTATATTTTTATAACAGAATTCGGTGTAGTTTTCGAGTTAGATTAACTGGATCCCTAAAACGTTCGGCGTTTGGTTTAACACTGGGTTGTTGTTCAGTACTCTCACCGAACAAATTGCAAGTGACCCCGCGGCATCGCATTTTGAGACGACTGGTTCTCTCTTGTATATATTCTCAGCTTCTCTTCCATGACTACTCCATGCGCCCACTGCCTTTCCCCCTCATTAGATATAGCTTATATCAGATTCTCATTTCGTTCCACTCTCGGGTGTAGTTGTGTGTATTTACGTACTCTGGATTCCAAGTTAGCAGAATAAATCATATATGCCTGCCGCAGATTTACCCGAATCGTCACGTGATTGAGTCAAACGATCGGTATACTCATTCGAAGTGTCTTAATCCCTTCATATTATGGAAATCCAATACCCTTTTGCAAATTAATTTCGGATGCAAAGGTCGTCTCACAAACTTCTAATCGCTTCATAACATTTTTCCCATTTCCAGAGCAATCGTATCTACTGATCAGCATCTGCGGATATTCTCTAATGGACGACGGCTGGATTATGAATGACGGACTAGACGCTTGTAATTCTATATATTTATCAAAAGGCATTGGTATTCAGAATTAAGGGAATGTTTCTCACTCCCAGTCCAGGCTGCACCAATTGTCCATCGGTAGTTCGCTATAGTGCTTCCTAATGTCCTTCAGGCGGCATTGCTCATCATAGTTTTTGAATCGGGGCAGCAACGAAGGCTTTGCCTCAGTCATTTTCCTGCAGCCAAATTCGACTCTTTGGGCCGCAGAAACTTGCATTCCTGCGAAATGATAATTACTGGTACATGTAGTACCTCGATATAAAAATAAGATGTTCTCACTGTGATCATTATATACACCTCCACGAGAGAACATACATTAATACAGTGCTTGCATCTTTCATCAGATATTAATGAATGTCGAGTGACAAATGGTGGTTGTGAACAGTTGTGTGTTAACATAAAGGGCTCATACCATTGTGATTGTGAGGATGGGTATGGTCTGATTTCAGAGGAAACATGCAGAGGTGAGTATCTAATTATGCTAAAATGGCCTTTTTGTCTTTTGGAAAATATTTGCAGGTTGTGCTTTCACTGTTCATGAGTACAGAAGTTAACTTACCTCCTTCCCTGTCTCCTCTAGTCTATTTAACGCCATGTTACGTTGGTCCTTGGTTTCAGTCATTTTCAATTGTCTCACTACAGGCAATATTTCACAGATTTAATTGGAATGTAGTTGTGCCTATGTTTAACTCCTGTATTATTCCTGATACAGATGAGAACGAGTGTATCGAAGATAACGGCAATTGTGATCAGCTCTGTACTAATAACATTGGGTCTTACCTGTGCTCTTGTCATCGGGGTTACCGTCTAAATTTGGACAATCACACGTGTTCTGGTAAGCATAACTCTGTGTTTACACGTGTTTGATGCTTCAACGCCAATTCCTCTGCAATAACATTTTTCCCAGGAAAAGTTATATTTTCAAAATAAAAATTACTGGTTACATTAAAAGTAAAAATTAGTGCAGGGCTATACATTATTCTAATTGTATTCAAGTTTGAGATAGAATATTCCGAAATATATTGCAAAAGGTTATTTCATTCAATATGGCGTCATCCTTCCTAATGATTGTGAAGACTTGCTTTGACTTTGTCAGATGTAGACGAATGTTTAATCAACAATGGCGGCTGTGAGAAGATATGTGTGAATACAAAAGGGGATTTTCACTGTGATTGTCCGGAGAACCAGGTCTTGGGAAATGATGGTGTCATCTGTCAAGGTATGAACAGAAACAAAGAACAATATTTATATGTTTCCCATGTATATGCAAAATCGAGGCGCACACATGAAAAATGGTCGTTTTTTCTGAGTACTTGGAGGAGGGGGGGGGGATTTTATTTTCTGACGAATGATCATGGAATAGATGCAAACAGTTCAGTCCATATAGCTATATTAATAAACCACTACAGTCTGCTGTGCGTTATTTTCATGACGTTATATTCGATTTACGAATCGGCCATAAACGATTCCCAAACTTCTTGGGGAATGGAGATCGAGAAATTATCCAAACCGTCCGTCCTTCACATCGTTCTCTCAATCTGGGTATAGTCTGAATTAGGTCCAAGTGAAGCAGCATAATGTATTCTTCGCATAATTTCTTTGCGTGTTGTCCTAGCTCATTCTTTCTCTCGTAGATATCGTCAGCTGTACAGTCAACAATGGCGGATGTGCTCAAGTGTGTCGGACGATTTCATCACATGATTTCTTTTGCAATTGTCTCCCTGGGTATCGACTACTACCGGACGACAAATCCTGTCATGGTTTGTATGTTTTCATGCCATTTGGCGATGGTCATCCACAATGTTTTCATTTCGGTCCCCCCACCCCCAGGCCAGGTGGGGTTAAAATTCGAACCCCAAGCGGGCATTTACGTCAGGCTATTTGGGGAATAAAATCACATGGCCTCAGAAAATAAACGCTTTCGAATTGAATGAGGATCGCGACTACTTAGACAACTTGTCGTATACTGCCAACGACATGATCATGTACAGTTTATTGCAGATATCGACGAGTGTGGCTCGGTTAATGGTGGGTGTGAACAGAAGTGTATGAACGGAATCGGTGGATATAAGTGTGCGTGTAACGAGGGGTACACTTTATCAACGGACAATAAATTTAAATGCACAGGTAAGATTTTAGTAAGAGGTAGTTGCGAAATTAGATGATGGGAAAGGGGCAGGCTAAGACAGCTTATATACTTGTGCTTAACCGTATACTAAAAGCCTTCTTAGCTAGATCAGTATAGTTATAATATCAATATTTAGATTTGCACAAATTTTCTCTTGTTTTTTTTCCAGCGTTTCTTACAAACTGAATCCTAGAAAATGACAACTATTCCTCCGTGATGTTGATAATATATAATTCTCTCCGTATATAAGTCCTTATATCCTATGTCCTCAATCCTATGATGACAGAATAATGTATTCTTGTGCAAGCTAACAAAGGTCATTGAGGCCGTATGAAGTGAAAGTGACCGTCACAGTATGTGTCGCTTTAATCCCATGCCCAGTCAGATTGCCGAATGTTAAAGCGCACATATCTCTGTGACTGTATACGGCAGTATTGACCTTTCCCCGAGTTAACGTGAATTTATGACATCACCCAAAATGCCCTGCAAACTCATATTCCAACCCTAATTCTATCCTCAGCTGTATGTGAGCCCCCATGTCTGAACTACGGCAAATGTGAGTCACCAAACCGGTGTGTTTGTCCGGCGGGATATCCGGGACCAGGATGCTCAGGTAATATTATTAAGTCCATGCACTTGGGCTCGTTACACGATAATTTTCTATCGGACCCATGCATTGTATGCGTTATTGCGATTCTGTAGAGGTAGGATTTTAACTTCGTTTTCAACAATTTTTCAGTCATATCACATTTTTCCAACCAGTCCTTGATCTATCCTCTCATGGCTGAGCGCGAAGCGACGAAGATAAAAGTTCCATTTTTCAAGCCTTTGGTTTGAGTCTACCCTAGAACGAAACTGAGACAAGCAGCTTGTGAGACCAGCGCTCTATCACAAGGCCAACGTGGTGCGGTCCTTTGTGATTAGGTGTTAATTTGGAGTTAATATGGTTTGCGCCAGACCGTTTCTAAACTAATACTATTATGTTATTAACCAAGTGTTTTCATATTGGCCTGGTTATAGGTCCGAGGCCTGCCGTATTGGCCCGAGACCGAGGACCTATAACCAGGCCAATATGAAAACATTTGGTTAATGACATTTTTATTAATTAACTCACCTACAAATCTTTTTCATCGACTATATTACATGCATCAAGGAATATTTTAGTACAGCGACTCCCCCCTAATCGGAATATGTGTTTCTTATTTCACAATAGGCCTATTTCCTGCGATTATTATTATGTGCTTTTGAAGTGCCATTATCGTCGGTAAGTCGATCCCTTCTACAGTAACGCTATCGGAAATGACGTCTATCGTCGAGACGGTGAATAGGCCGATGATCTTTAACCTGGGCGGGGGTCTTCAACGTATGAAACGGAGTCAAAAAGATAAAAGCAGATGAAATACTAATTTTATTTGATGAGAACGGTGAAGCAAAATACAACCTTACAATCTGGTGCCAATTTGATCCAAATTTGGTCCCGATTTGAGGATCGAAGACGTATCATGCTATGGAGACCCTAGTTTTCAACACCATTTTACAGGTGTTTCGTCCGTATAATTTCTATCGGTTCTATCCATATGTGAATAACTCTTCTAGCTGCAAGTCTGACATCTTCTGTCGTAAAATATCACTGTAGTCATCGCTTCGTTCATCAGTGCTCTACTGTGTTGGATCGCTGTTTTTTCGTCTGCTTGAGCTTAGCACATCGATGTCGCGCTCGCGTCACTATAGTTATTTCAGCATGACTCACCTCACTTGATTTCAAGGTTTGTGTATCGGCACGTATAGCTCTATCAAATATTATCACAGAAGCCATTGAATATCCGTTCAAAGTCAGAGAAATCAATGACATCATTCGGAGAAGATCGCGAATCGAGGATCATTCAGCCTCAACGTCGCCATGTTGAAAGTCATATTAGCCCAGGCCATATTGGCCCTGTTTCCCCGTATTGGACCGGCTTTTCCGTATTGGCCCGCCTTCCTCATATTGCCCCGGTTTGGGGTCATATCAAGCAGGCCAATTTCCTTGTATTGGATTCATATCATAGATAGTTGATTAATAATATTATGTTATTAACCAAGTGTTTTCATATTGGCCTTGTTATAGGTCCGAGGCCTGCCGTATTGGCCCGAGGCCGCAGGCCGAGGGCCAATACGGCTGACCGAGGACCTATAACCAGGCCAATATGAAAACACTTGGTTAATGGCATTTTTATTAATTAACTCACCTACAATTTTTTTTTTATCGATTATAATACATGCATCAAGGAATATTTTAGTACAGCGACTCCCTGTATTCCTTCCTTCACAATAGGCTTATTTCCTACGATTATTATTATGTGCTTTTTGAAGTGCCATTATCGTAGTAAAGCCTCTACAGTAAGCTATATCGGAAACGACGGTGACAATTGGGACGGTGAATAGGCCGATCATCTTCAACCTGGGCGTGGGTCTTCAACGTATGAAACGGAGTCAAAAAGATACAAGCAGATGAAATACTAATTTTATTTGATAAGAACGGTGCAGTAAAATACAACCTTATAATCTGGCGTAAATTTGGTACAGTCCCGATTTGAGGATCGAAGATATATTATGCTATGGAGACCCTAGTTTTCAACATCATTTTACAGGTGTTTTGACCGCATAATTTCTATCGGTTATATCCATATGTGAATAACTTTTCTAGCTGCAAGTCTGACATCTTTCTGTTGTAAAATATCACTGTAGTTATCGCTTCGTTCATCAGTGCACTGCTGTAAATGTTGGATTGCTGTTTTGACGTCTGCTTGTACTTAGCACGTCGATTTCGCGCTCGCGTCACTATAGTCTATTTCAGCATGACTCACCTCACTTGATTTCAAGGTTTGTGTATCGGCACGTACAGCTCTATCAAATATTATCACATAAGCCATTGAATATCCGTTCAAAGTCAGAGAAATCAGTGACATCATCCGGAGAAGATCGCGAATCGAGGATCGTTCATCCTCAACGTCGCCATGTTGAAAGTCATATTGGCCCAGCCCATATTGGCCCTGTTTTCCCGTATTGGACCTGCTTTTCCGTATTGGCCCGCCTTCCTCATATTGGCCCGATTTTGGGTCATATCAAGCAGGCCGATTTCTTTGTATTGGATTCATATCATTGATAGTTGATTAATAATAGTCGGTACTGAACTCTCAACGTCAACAGTCTTACCCGCCAGTTTCTCTATCGAAACCATGTGGCGAACCTCCATTGTTCTCTCCTCGCAACGCATCTTCTTCCCATTATTTTGTCATGAAGCGTCACATGACCGCAAAATTGGGGAGTAAGATGTGTCACGAGGAGAGAGCAACGAAGGTATGCCACATGGGTGCGATAGCGAAACTGGCGGGATGCGGTTCACGTTGACAGTTCAGCACCGACTAATATTAGTTGACCAAACGGTCTGGCGCAAACCATATTAACTGTCATAAGTAACATCTAATCATACAGAATACAACTTGATCAGAATAACTGATATTGGTGGCATAACAGTAATAAAGTTCGTGACCAATTATCGAAAATGACACAGGATTAACTTGATTAGCCCACAGTATATAGACGTTTGTCTTTGCTTATGATATTAAGATATTTGATCGCATGGCATTTTTAGCCCACCATCACCAGATGGTGGGCTGTTCAAATCAATTTTCGTCCGTGGCCCGTCGTCCGTCCGTCGGTCCGTCGAGGCGTCGTCAGTCCGTCCGTAAACAATTCTTGTTGCCGTGATTTCTCAGGAACTACCAGATGGATCTTTCTCAAATTTGGTACACAGGTTCCCCTTGGGGTTTAGTTGTGCAAGATACCTTTTCTGGTCCGATTCGAAAATCCAATATGGCCACCAGGCGACCATTTTGGATTTCCCCATGAAACTTTGTTACCGCGATCTCTCAGAAACTGCTGCATGGATCTTTCTCAAATTTGGTACACAGGTTCCCCTTGGGATCTAGTTGTGCAAGATACCTTTTCTGGTCCGATTCAAAAATCCAATATGGCCACTAGGCGGCCATCTTGAATTTCCTAATGAAACATTGTTATCGCGATTTCTCAGGAACTGCTGTATGGATCTTTCTCAAATTTGGTACACATGTTCGCCTTTGCGTCTAGTTGTGCAAGATATCTGTTCTGGTCCAATTCGAAAATCCAATATGGCCAACAGGCGGCCATGTTGGTTTTCCCCATGAAACTTTGTTATCGCGATTTCTCAGGAACTACTGCATGGATCTTCCTCAAATTTGGTACACAGGTTCCTCTTGGGGTCTAGTTGTGCAAGATACCTTTTCTGGTCCGATTCGTAAATCCAATATGGCCAACAGGCAGCCGTGTTAGATTTCCCGATGAAACTTTGTTATCGCGATTTCTCACGAACTACTGCATGGATCTTCCTCAAATTTGGTACACAGGTTCCTCTTGGGATCTAGTTGTGCAAGATACCTTTTCTGGTCCGATTCGAAAATCCAATATGGTCACCAGGCGACCATCTTGGATTTCCCCATGAAACTTTGTTTTTGCGATTTCTCAGGAACTACTGCATGGATCTTTCTCAAATTTGGTACACAGGTTCCCCTTGTGGTCTAGTTGTGCAATATACCTTTTCTGGTCCGATTCGAAAATCCAATATGGCCATCAGGCGACCATCTTGGATTTCCCCATGAAACTTTGTTATCGCGATTTCTCAAGAACTGCTGCATGGATCTTTCTCAAATTTGGTACACAGGTTTCCCTTGGGGTCCAGTTGTGCAAGATACCTTTTTTGGTCCGATTCGAAAATCCAATATGGCCGCCAGCCGGCCATCTTGAATTTTTCCTTGAAACATTATCGTGAATTCTCAGGAACTAATTCATAGATCTTCCTGAAATTTGGGACAGTGGTCCCACATGGGGCCTAGTTGTGCAAGATACCTTTTTTGGTCCGATTCGAAAATCCAAGTTACGCTTCAAATTAATAAGGTATTCCCGAGTTGTGACGTTGCATCACAAGAGTCGGCGGATCAAACGGTGAGGCATATTCTATATATTGAGTATAGAGAATATCCATACCTTCACCTCCTATATCAAGGAGTTCAGATGATTCCGAATTAAAATGTATTTTTTCAAATTTTAAATCAGTTTACTTTAGTCCATGCCGTTGCACTGTTTCGTCTGCCGACGGGTCGGCTACACGAAGGGATGTCACTCGTGACGCAACGTCACAACTCGACAACTGTAGACTACCGGTACGGCGTGTTTCGATCTAACAGAGATAATCACGATTCAGACACTTCCAAAGTTTCAACATTACGGCAGGGACCGGATCCCTTCAGTATCAAGTTCTGTGCCGGTACCATCTTACTATTTTAGAGCGTGGTATCTTGAAAGAGATATCTCTGACTAGCCCAGTAAGAAGAACAGAATTAGCATTCGTTCCTAATTTTTAAATCTTAGGTACGTATGTTTCATAGCTCATGCCAAATTGTCAAAGAGATTTGTCTTCGCTTCCAGTACCCAATGATGACACGGGCAAAAAAAAATACTACAAAACGAAGACGGAGGATCCTCCGGACATTCAGTTTCAGACTAACTTTTCTCATTTCACTTTTACTATAACAACCAACATCAAGTACAGTTTCTAGAAATCTTGAAACTCCTGAAACTTATGAAGATAATATCTTAGTGTTTTCCAGTGTCCCTTTTTCGATCTTTTTCGCTCAAATTTGAAATTCTGCAAACAAAATTACAAATCAATCGTTTGTTCTTAGTAACAATGGACAAAAAGATCCTCTTGTCATTAGCTTACAATTACCGGACAATGGTGAGCGCCAAGATCCTTCAGGATCTCTCGTTAATATATCCTCTTCATACATGTACACGTTCTCCTACAGCAATGTGTATTCCACCGTGTGCGCATGGAGGTATCTGCTTACGATGGAACAAGTGTGTGTGTCCAGAAGGGTATACGGGAGTGGGTTGCCTCGCAGGTGAAGTATAACCTCAAGACATACATGGAGGAGCATCTTAGTTATCAGCGTGGTCATGGTCCTCAATGGCGATGGTCTTCAAATGTCATGGTCCTCAATGCTCCTGATCCTAATGGTCATGCTCCTCAATGCCCATGCTCCTCAATAGTCTCAATGGTCATTGTCTTCAAATGACATGGTCTTCAATGGTCATAATCCTAATGACCATGGTCCTCAGTGGGCGTGCTGCTCATTGGTCATGCTTCTCAATGACATGCTCCTCAATAGTCTCAGTGGTCATGGTCTTCAAATGTCATGGTCCCCAATGCTCATGCTCCTAATGGTTATGCTCCTCAATGGTCATGGTCTTCAAATGTCATGGTCTTCAAATGTCATGGTCCCCAATGCTCATGCTCCTAATGGTTATGCTCCTCAATGGTCATAGTCCTCAATGATCGTTGTTCTCAATGGTCATGCTTATCAGTGGCCATGCTCCTCAATGGTTATGACCATCATGGACATGCCCCTCAATGGTTATGCTCATCAATGGTCATGGTCCTCAAATGCCACGGTCCCCAATGCCCATGCTCCCAATGATCATGCTCCGCAATGTCATGGTCCTAATGGTCATGGTTCTTTAATGGTCATGGTCCTCAAAGCTCATGGTCCTCAACGCTCATGCTCCTAATGGCCATGCTCCTCAATTGTCATGCTCCTCAGTGACTATGGTCATGGTCCTCAATGGTCATGGTGCTCAATGGCCATGCTCTTTAATGGTCATGCTCTTCAATGCTCATGGTCCTCAATCATAACCGTGTAGCATTTGTTTTCAAAGACGGCTTACATGAGAATAATCTCTCAATAAGTATATCCCCTTAAGATAATCTATCACTATGAACCAGTGAAAAATAACCGATGATTTAACCGAGAAAGGTATGGCATGCATAGAGAGCGCTGCTATACTGGTATAACTTTGTACCGGTATATGTGTTTTTTGAGAGGACAAAATGAATTAGACGTCAATGGGAATCGAACCCTCCAATCTAATTAAAATTAAATCCAATCTGCTCTCCTACTTGGATATGTTGCTTGTAGGATCCAACAGGAGCATCAGACAATCCCAAGAACTCTTTAAACTGCTGTGAAGGAACATAATTGCGGGGGCATTTTGGTTGGTTCAGCCGAGTCTGGCGCCACGTTGTTGGGGTATCTTCTGATGTTGTCGCGCTCTATCCATTTTGGCGCCATAATGCGGGGTAGATATATGGATTGGTTATTGGCATAAACCTTGGTTTAAAACGAAAGCGATGAGCCTATCCCGCTCTCCGATTGCAAGTAAATTAGTTCAAATGCGGCCGTGATGTCATTAGGCTATTAAATATTGATGACCTGGGCGCTCTGAATACAAATTCAATTGAAATCAGTAAGATGCTGCATAGCGACATATACGATTGGGGAGCACCGATAACATATTAATTTATTTACTTGTTTCAGCCGTTTGTTCACCCGAGTGTCGTAATGGAGGGAAATGTATAGCCCCGAACACGTGCAAATGTAACGCAGGATTTACAGGTTCCATGTGTGAAACAGGTATATTTTTTGGTAGTAATTATATATATAAACATTTCACCAATATTGAATGGAGGTAAGGAGAATGGACACATTAATAATTCTTTGTTGATAACTGAACCAAAACACAAGAGAGTTTGTAATTTATAACAAGTTTTCGTAATAATTGAACGGCCTGAACAAAGAAGGTTGATGGTGTCAAACGGGGATATACATAAAAACAATCGTGTAATAAATGTTTTGCAACATTGTCGCTTTACTATGAGAAACTGTGAAAACGTGTAAAGCATCTCTTTTTAGGGAATTGATCAATCCTCTCTTCCAGGAGACGCTTTTCGTATTTTCTTTTCAAACGGGGTCAAAGCCCCCGTTGACACGTCTTACAGAGACACACACACAAGCACACACAATAATTTTTATCTTCCCACATTTATCCATATATGTATCACCCCACCCCACATTCTTGGGATGCATGCAGTGTCTTCTGTGTAAGGTGGTCCTAGCCCCAGTCGTAAACTGAATTTTCCATGTCCCTATGAACTGATGGCTGATCATATATTCTGCAATATTTTCTCTAGTTCTGTGTTCGCCACCTTGTCAACACGGTGGAATGTGTTCTTCCGTAAACGTGTGTATATGTACGGACGGATTCCGCGGTTTACGTTGTCAAATACGTGAGTATTCTTGTCCTCAATACGCAATTATTCTTGGATAAATAATTCGAGTCGTTAATGTATTCCTCCAAGACATAAGTTCATTTATATTCTTTCGCATGATTTTTATCACAAAACTAACACGCATAATCAATCTTGTTAACTGATACTGTTTGGAAACATATTCGCGATAAATATCAGTTGTAAATTATTTGAAAGCTGGAGGACCTTCATAGGGAATCGGGTGATTCGACTCATTTTTTTACCGGTAGTTGAATAGTAAAATGGTTTTATCCTTGACAATATTTTCTACATTTTCATTCCCAACTGAAACGTTTCACCTGCTTCTCGTCTCCACAACAGCGCCACCTACATGCAAGCAACCGTGTCAGAATGGCGGACGATGTATCGGTTATAATCGCTGTTGGTGCAAGCCAGGCTTTGCTGGACCTTATTGTAATACAGGTAATCTACACAAAGCTAACTTGCTATTAAGAATGAAACGTTTTCAATGGCGAAATGTTTAAATCACAATGAATTTGACTCGAAATAGATACATGGCAGTGTGACTAACGTCACCGGACCTACGAAGTAGGGTTTGATATGATTTAAGTGTGTACTCGAGAGATGATTTGGGGACCGTCTACGGGAGACGGCCGAGAGATGACATGGGGGTCCTCTATCTAGAAATAACCTGAAATAAATCCCCAAATTTCGAGGCTTATAGGTCACCTAAGTAGGTCAGCTCAGAACTTGCTGGTAACAGTCTCCTATTGCACCTTCATGCCAAAAATCAAGGTTCTAATGTCAACGGTTCTCCTTATTTTGCCGACGAAAGGATTCGGATGGACTCACTCACTGACTACCGGACAATTTGCAAATGGTAGCCTACTTCGTAGGAATATTCATACATGAGTAGTGTGACTAACGTCACAGGACCTACGAAGTAGGGTTTTATATGATTTAAGTGTGTACTCGAGAGATGACTTGGGGGTCCTATGTGCTACCGTGAGAGAATTTATATAACAGTCTCTAATTGACAGTGGGTACTATTAACTTTCCCAGATGTCACCGCTGGTGAGTCATTAACGTAGCAACTATTATCGCCCTCAGTTCCTATTACCCTGGACACTTTATCAGCCCAGCAGTACAGCACGAGGTCACCCATCCAAGTCTTGACCGGGTTCAAGGTCGCTTAACTTCGGTGATTTCGTACGATATGTCGTATCAGGGAACCTTCAAAAGTCACAGTGAAACATACAGCCAAGGGTTCCCGATGAGCATGACATAAAAAAATAATTATAAATCAAATTTTCATCAGAATTCGGTCAGCTCAGAACTTGCTGGTAACAATGCCCTAATGCACGTTCATGCCAAAAAGCAAGGTTCTAATGTCAACTGTTCTCCTTATTTTGCCGACGAAAGGATTCGGATGGACTCACTCACTCATTACCGGACAATTTGCAAATGGTAGCCTACTTCGTAGGAAAAAAACACTAGGCCCTATATGATGACTGAAAGCTTTTGTATGAACATCCACGATAGTTTATGAAATAATTCATGGAATTTTCCTATTGTCAGAACTGTGAATTGTTACTCAACCTTCGGTAGGAGTTACACAATCTGATGTCAGAAGGACATGGATATTGTGGGCAATATACTATACAAGTAGTAGGGTCTACGGATTTAAAGCCTAATTTCACCCGGATGTAGAGGTCATTTGGGGAGGATTTGAGGAGGAGAGGTCAAGTGCAGTATAGTTCCGGCAGAATCACCAAAAGCTACCTCCAGCACAGGAGAGTTCCAATTGTTGGAGGGGATGTATTCATCCGCGGTGATGCGGTCTGGCAGCGGTTTTGGCGGTGATTCGGTCGCGGGAAAAAGCTTCCGCGGAGAAAAAGTAGTCCCTAGATAAAATGGTCCGATGGGGTCGAGGGAGGTATCAAAGTGAAGCATTCGTGAAGGGGCATCTGATGGGCTGGGTGTGGGGTTGAACTATCGGCATTTTGCGCATGCGCGGTGGCCCAAGGGTATAGAAATAGACGTGTTGCGATGTAGGGGAGTCCCTAATGGGCCGATGGAGTTGTATGAGGTATCAATGTGAAGCATTCGTGAAGGGGCATCTGATAGGCTGGATGTGGTGTTGAATTAGGATCATTCTGCGCATGCACGGTGGCCCAAGGGTATGGAAATAGACGTTTTGGAGCTAGAGGAGCCCCTAATGGGCCGATGGGGTCGTATGAGGTATCCATGTGAAGCATTC
Source organism: Hanleya hanleyi (assembly GCA_036873755.1). Taxonomy (NCBI): domain Eukaryota; kingdom Metazoa; phylum Mollusca; class Polyplacophora; order Lepidopleurida; family Hanleyidae; genus Hanleya; species Hanleya hanleyi. The sequence goes on along the minus strand of JAVTVY010057284.1, from coordinate 3,514 downwards.
GTGAAGGGACATCAGATGGGCTGGGTGTGGGGTTGAACTATCGGCATTCTGCGCATGCGCGGTGGCCAAAGGGTATGAAAATAGACGTTTTGGGATCTAGGGGAGCCCCTAATGGGCCGATGGAGTTGTATGAGGTATCCATGTGAAGCCTAGGTGAAGGGGCATCTTATGGGTTGGGTGTGCGGTAGGAATATCATTCTGCGCATGCGCAGACGCAATGCGGAGCTCTCGTCCAATCAGAAGCGAGTATTTCAAATCCGTCGCAGAGCTCTCGTCCATTCAGAAGCGAGTATTTTGACCCGGTGCATTATGGGACATATCCAAGATGGCGGCACGTATGTTCAAGATGGCGGCACATCCGGTGTCGAAAACTGGCCATTTCGTCGGAATGTGGTCACCAAGTGTCGAAAACTGGACCCTGTATGGGTCCCGCTAGACGTTTTGGAGCTAGGGGAGCCACTAGTGGTCCAATGGGATCGAGTGAGGTATCAATGTGAAGCCTATGTGAGGGGACATCTGATGGGCTGGGTGTGGGGTTGACATATCGTCACTCTGCGCATGCGCGGTGGCCAAAGTGTATGGAAATAGACGTTTTGGAGCTAGGTGGGCCACTAGTGGGTCGATGGGATCGAGTGAGGTGTCCATGTGAAGCCTAGGTGAGGGACTTACACTAGGGTGTCGTATCCATTCTGCTGCGCAGGTCACGTGGGTTTGTGACGTCACTTCCGGGTTTCACCTCCAAACATAGAAGAGTTCCAATGTTTAATTAGACGTCCGTATGTTCAACCTCCGGGGTGTTTCCCGGCTCGGCCCGCCCCGCCCTGCCCCGGCCGCAGCGCGCGCGCGCGGGTTCTCCGGAAGTGCGCGTCATTACCGGCAGTGCGCGAGCCATTCTAGGCCACTGATTGGCTAATACGGTGTTCAAAGCCAGTTTCATGCATTATGCTCATAGAACTTATAGTCATAAACTTAATCTATACGTGTTGGACGAGTCTTCACTCACCGTATACACGTACCTCAATGAAATGCCCGCTCCAAACCTAGACCAAAACACGTACTTGGTCTGTGGGCTGATTTCATTGGCTCTCTATTTTACTATAGTGCTCTTGGCATTCTAACATTGATGGGTTACATTTGGCCCCATCCTACACCACTGATTTCAGTTTGACTGAATCTCCACATTGGGCATTGATGCATTATGAATAAAACACACAAGACAGGGTTTTTTGGTGAGATCTCATTTTGTTTTTTTATTCAGTGAACAACAACAACGTGAGAACAACCACGTGAAAACTGAAGCCCAGAACAAGGGGCTTGTACATTGAAAGAACTGAAGCCCAGAACAGGGGGCTTGTAAACTTAAGCCCAGAACAGGGGCGTGTACATTGAAAGAATTCAAGCCCAGAACGGGGCTTGTACATTGAAATGATGGCGGCCCAGTCATATACGAGTACATCGCGGTCCTCGGCCTTGGGGTACTCGTCAAACATCTGTACGATGGTAGATAAGGGTCTTCCCCGGCATCGATGGTACAGGTAAAACAAGCAATATTGTCCGCACACGCCACTGGTCAGGCTTTGCAACGTTTGACTGTTCCAACACCACGTCTCTGTGCCTTGATCCATGAAGTCTGTTAAATCGGGATGGAGGGGTGGCAGGCCGTACGGGTCAAAGTATTCGCCCTGCTGTTCTGTCAAGTACACGGCCACCCAATGTTCACCGGGCGATCCATCGGGTCCGTGTTGAGAACGTAAGCAGCAGGATACATACGGTCTAATGGGAACACATCTCGGGCGAACACCCCTTGAAAGACCATACGTGTTCTCCAGCACGGTGGTTATCTGGTCTGTATCCATGTTAGGTGGAGAAGTCACACAGGACGTTGCGCGCCTTGTCCACTTGAATGATGTTGTCAAACCCGGCGTAGCAGATCACATTGACGGTGGTCGCCAGGGCTCGTGCAAAGTGGATTTCCAACCGTAAGTTGCCTTGCTTGGCCAGGGCCAGCTGATGGTCGTTCTCTAAGGTGGGGGTTAGATCGAAACAGAACAACGTATATCCGTTCGCGTAGTCCTCCCGACTGATGAAATTCTCTCGTCCTGGTTGATTTGACCGGTGGCTGTAAACATATTCTGATAGGCTCGAATGAAATTCGCCTGCCCAAAGTTCGGTGTTAAGGCCGTGGCTGGCACCTGTTGTCCATCCACATGCAGGGCCACAAAATTGATGCCGAAATGTTTAGAAGTCAAACGGGTTCTCTGGGTAGGCTCCACTGAAACTGGTATTTTCCACACAGGCCAGATCAATCGCTTGGGTAGTTCCCCAGGAACAGGTTGTCTTTGTTGGCGCCTTATATTTCCAGCAGACACAGAGAACACTTTTGGTTTGTACACGTCGGATAGGGTACTGGGCTGGTTTTGTTTCCAAGGCTTTCATGTGTCCCAATTGGACGGCTGGATTCGGTTTCACTTTTCAGACATACAGGACTGCGTCTTCGATGACAATCTTATAGTCAGCTGCATGCCCCTCTACGTTAGTGGCCATCAAGGCGAAGGTCGGAGGCGCCCGTATCAGTCGGATTTTGATGGGGATCTTGTTCAAGAGGTATCGGTCTTCCATGAACATGTCTGCGTGCAGTCGACCCATCATATCCACCGAGACGCCGTTCGCGGTCAAAGCCTTCCGTTTGCTATATCCCGTATTGTCGTTCTCTGCGCCCATGTGCTCGGCTCTGTCCTGGTAGAATAAAGCGGCTGTCAGTTGAGATTTTTTAGCCTCTCGCCCATGCGACAACAGCGTCTCGATGTAGGCTCGATAGGGGTACGTGTTGGTCGAGTCACTGATGAGTTTATCGCTGAGAAATATATCCACCTGTTGAAACATCGAGTGCAGCCAGAGATTCGTCGGGCCCACTGTTGCTTGGTCGGCGATTCTGGTGCCATCTCCATTGACGATCTTGGCTTTCACATACAAGTATGTATGGGCTAAATCCACATAGGCTGTATCCGCATTACTGATGGTGAACTCGATGGGCCCTGTTGCGTTGATGCTGGACAGCGGGAGATGCTCCACCCATAATCCTTGTTCGGCACTGGTCTGTGTGGGCGGGACAGCCCACAAATCAAATTCACTGTTGGTGGAGGTGCAGGACTCGGCGTGGATCAAGGACATGTTTTAAGAAAAGATATCCCGGGTCTTCGATGTGCGTCGTCGCTGGGTCGGTCGTCGACTGGTGCGTGGTCTCGGTGGAGCAGCTCTTTTATTCCCTACGGTGCGTTGTGCTTTGGCCACCAAGACGCCTCCCGCTTCTTTGGCCCGCCGTTTCAAGGCTTCTTTGGGTGCCGTACCCCAAGACATCACCGGCCACTTGCAGTCCACTACGTACCGCTTGTTTGCCGATTGCTTTCACCCCACGCGTCACCAAGGGCAGGAACGTTTTGACGATGCTCCCGAGTATGTTCCCCAGTCCATGTCCACGTTGCGTGCGTGCACCACTAAAGACCGGAAAGCCACC